>VYZP01051434.1:0-19690 GCA_013400635.1 Hypocryptadius cinnamomeus | reverse complement strand
ATAATAATTATAATGATGTTATACAGAGAACAACTTCAGAGTGTGACCTCAGGCAGGAGGGTGGCACAGCCAACGTGCCCTCTGCTCCAAGGCTGTGCTGGGGACAAGAGAGCAGAGGAGTTTATGGTGGGGAAAGAGAGTGAGGGAAGGATTCTGTCTGGAAAGGCAACGTTGGAGAGGCTGTGAGCAGCCAGTGCAGGGGCTGGAAGGCTCCCGGGCAGCCCAGGTGTGACAGGCAGGGTGTGACAGTCCCTGTCCCTGGCAGGGCACCCTCTCCCCCAGCCCAGCCCAAGCTGTTCCAAGCACTCAGCCCCCAGTGCTTTATTTTTCTTTTACGTGCCTTTAAAGGCTGTGAGCAGCGTTTCTGTCGTTTATTGCTGCTCAATAAAGTTTTATCTCGTGGAACTCCTGATTTATTTACTCCATCTCGCAGAACAGACACATGCTCTCTCCCACATCAGCACCCCTTTACCAGATTCATAAAATGTGTTAACAATTCATTTAAAATTCATACAGGAGGCAGGCCCGGCTGCCTGGCAGGGCAGAGCAGAGCAGCAGCACATGCCCTGAGCGTGGCACACGCTGTCAGGGGCTGCTCTAGCACTCCAGAGCTCCCTGTGACTGCTGCTCCCCTGTCCAGCCAGTCAGACAGCATCTCCACATTGCCCACTTGTCACTCAGCTTTTGCTCATTTTCCTCCTCAGCCAGCAGGAAAACCCAGACTGTGAGAGTGGTGGGTTCAGAGAGTGGCTGGTCAAGGGTTTATCTGCAGCCTTTCAGTTTCTGCACTCCCTGTCCAGCAGGGCTTTCACCTGCCCTGACCAGAGGCAGCTTTTTGCTGCTCTGGCTGTGGGTCAGCAGCAGAAAGGTGAGAATCAAAAGGAGTTTTTTAATCCCTCTGTGCCCCTGTGGGAAAATCACCTTAGCCAGCAGCTCTGGTAATGGCTGTGGAATACCCCTGGTTACTGCCTGGCCCTGTGCAACCCCCTGGGCTTATTGCCCTGCATTTTCCTGCTCCCAGCACTGCATTTCCTGCTCCCAGCACTGCATTTCCTGCTCCCAGCACTGCATTTCCTGCTCCCAGCACTGCAGGCTGCATTTCCTGCTCCCAGCACTGCAGGCTGCATTTCCCTGCTCCCAGCACTGCAGTTTGCATTTCCCTGCTCCCAGCANTTCCTGCTCCCAGCACTGCATGCTCCATTTCCCTGCTCCCAGCACTGCAGTTTGCATTTCCCTGCTCCCAGCACTGCATTTCCGGCTCCCAGCACTGCAGTTTCCATTTTCCTCTTCCCAGCACTGCAGGATGCATTTTCCTGTTCCCAGCACTGCAGTTTCCATTTTCCTGTTCCTAGCACTGCAGTTTCTATTTCCCAGCACCAAAGGACCCTGGCTCTGAAGCTGAGCACCAAGATCCCACCCCAGGCTGCTCTCAGCAAGGTGCCCCACTCTGCCCCATGGCAGGCAAAGAAGAATTCTGGAGCAGCTCAGGCTTCCTTACCCTCTGCTGTCTCCTGGGATTTGCACAATTCCCAGCCTAAGGAGGTGGGACTATCTATGCTTGTTCCCTTCTATCCCATTCTGGCTGGGAAAGGCAGTCTGGTGGTTCTGAATTCCAGGGGGGAAATGACTGGCAATTCTGTGCTGCCCTAAATAGGAACACTACAGTTTTGGGGTGTGGGCAGGTCCCAGGTGTGTGCTGCAGACACCAAGTGTCCTCCAGAAGAGCACCCAGCTGGGTGTGCGTTCCTCACCACGTTGTACACACAGTTGTGCAATATTTGGCTTATTTGTGCAACATAATGAATGAAATGTGTCTCACTGGCATCAGCATCCCCAGGGACCCTAAAGCAAACGGGGCCTTTGAAGCTGAGAGGGTCTTAAAAGCAGAAAATATTTACCACAAGTTGATTAAACCAAGCTTTACTGGTGATAGATTAGCAGCCTGTAGACAGGCCCTTATCTGGGAAAGCTGGCATGGATCTATCAGAAAAATAGAGCAACAATTTCCAGTGCCCACAGCAGCTTTGAATCTCTCCTTCAGCAGCTGCTGAGGCACTTGGCTCCCAAAAGCCCCAGGTCTGGGGGTGAGATGTCCCTTCCCGAGGCACAGGGCTCCTGCAATTCCCAGAATCCCATGGAAGATGCCAAGCTTTACAACCCCTTTATGCCATTCCTGCCCCCACAGCCACTGACCGTGCCTGTGGTGTTTCAGACACTGACCCAGAGTGTCAGGAGTTGAGCTGGGTGCTGATGGTGCCACTCTGCCCCTCCATCTGCGGTTATGTGAGCTCAGCCTGCTGCTCCAAACCCACAAAACTCTGGGGGGGCGATTGTGGGTCTGCACACCCCTCCCACTGCCCCATTGTATGGTAAATGGTCCCGGAGCCTCTCCTGAGCTGCTGAACAAAGGCCCATTGTTGGAGGGTGTCACATCCCCGAGCTCTGCCCGGGACCCACACATGGAGCACCAAAGTGGAGCGAGTTCATGTGAGAGCTGTTGGCTGCTATTTCTCTTTGGGTTTTTAATGGCATTTGTGCAGGTGCACAGCTTTAAAAAAGGGCTTTTTCCTCAGTCTGAACAGAGTTGGTCCAAATTCCAGCTGCAGCAAGAGCCCTTCACAGCAATCTGAAGGCTCATTTTTAACAGTGCTCTCCAAATTTTGTGTTACACCACTAAGAATTGCTCAGTTTTATTTAGTAATGATGTGTTTGAGTACCTTTCTTTTAAATCTGTTTTATGGGTGGGGGCAGTTTGTGCAGTCCAGCCAGTGCTAAATCAAGCCAAGGCAGCTGAGGAGGTGTGCAGCAATTCATGAGTTCATTTCGGTGCAAATGCTGTCTTAGTTAATAAGCAATTATGTTTCATTGCAGAATCAAGCCTTGTTATGTGCCAGGCAGAATAATCCTCATCCTGAAAACCACTCCAGAGGCCCAGACTCTGCATTGTGGCTTCGTGGCACAAGGGCTCAGTGCATCCTCACTCCTCTCCCAGCTCCATCCCTTGATTCCTGTGTGGTTTTAAGCTGCACCCGTTCCCTGGGCTGGTGACAGATCCCAGAACAAGGTGAGCAGCACAGGAGGGATTTTGGTGCATGGAGGGAATCCTGGGTTATTGGAAAGCACAACTGTGCCCAAGCCATGGTAAGAGAAATCCACAGCTGAGCTTGGTGATGGCCCCAGCCTGCACTGACCCTGTTCCCATGGGAGAATCCCTCCCAGCAGGGCTGAGCAGGGGTTGATACTCTGTCTTCCGAATTCCTGGAGGGCTGAAGCTTATTTGTACATCAAACAAGGCCCAGTTGGAGTCTACCAGGCAGAATTGTCCCCCTAATATAACTCAGCTGTGTGTGTATTTCATTGCAAAGAAAATACAGCCATGGCTTGCACCAGGTTCCCTCATCAGAGGCCACAACATCAGTGCTAAGAGCTCATCTGACTTCTCTGTGCTAAAAGAGGTGCATGGGGCAGGAGTCTGGATGAATTTATTCAGAATCATCTGAGATATTTGGAGTTACAGGCACAGGGAATCTGAGTTAAGCCACTTGTCCTAGTTTCTGTCACCCAAACACTAACCCTCTATAAATCATTAATTTCCAGACTGTTTATTATCCAGGGGAAGTAACAAACCAGGAGTATCACATAACACATCCTAAGAATGCCTTGTTCATTTTAAGAGCAAATAAAACTAAATAGCACCAAGTTGTTACTGATGCAGCCGAGGAGGCTGAGCAGAACACAAAAAGGGGCCTTAATCAGACAGAGGCCACAAAGTAAACAGGGAAAAAAGAAGGGGAAAAGGCTTTGGACAAGGGTGGCCACACGTAGACATCTTCACATGGATGTTCTTTGTTTGCTGTCCCAGGGAATTGCCTCTGCTCCTCCTGTGCTGGGGCTTCTGGAGCAGCAATGGATTCCACAGCTGCTGCTGCCCTCAGCCTCCTCCTCCCAGCCCGGATTTCACTCCTGTCCCCAGGCAGAGAGCAGAGCCTCTGCTTCAAAAAAGAATCATCACAATTCACTACTGCACCGAGACAGCAAACTCCTGCCTGTTTGGTCAGCAGGGCTGTCCCTCATGTCCCTAATGGCTTTGTCTGTGGCACCAGGAGCGGGGCAGGGACATTAATTCCCAGCTGAGGATGAGGAGGAGCAGAGGGAGCTTTAGCTGAGCTCTGACTCCTCTGCAGTTCACCCTCCTGAGCAGCTCCAGGTGCAGAGCAGACCCTGCCAGGGCATCCAGAGGATGCTCCAGCAGCACAGAGATCCCCTGCTCCAAAGTGTCACCACAGAGGTGCAAGCAGCAACAAGGAAATGAGATCAGCGAGGTGGGAAGTGGGATTTATTTTATTTATCCTTTCAATGGATAGTGCTGACAGCTGGGAAATGCAGATACCCTGGCAGGTCTGCTCATGCAGCACAGCCAGGCTCTGAGCCTGCTCCTGCTGGACCCTCCCAGCCTCACTTTTTGTCAATTTAGCTTCAATGCCTTCCAACTTCCCCCAGGAAAAGTCCTTTTCTAGGCAATATTTCAGCGTTTACACTGAGCTGGGTGTTCTGCTGGTCACACTTGTCAGGAAGGTATTGTGCTTCTGCAAGTGATGTTAGCAAAACTGTAATCCAGGCCTCACACGTTATTTTGCTCCATGTGTTATTTATTTTAATCTTTTAAGGTCCCAAAATACTATATATTTACAGCTGCCCTTTAAAGTTATTGTTAGTTACAAAATATTAGAAACATAGTTTCATCTATAAAATGTATAATTAATTTAATCTTTACCATACTTTTTCTTACCTCACACAGGAAGCATTTTAGTCTGACGAATACCATGGACATATAATTAGTGCTTTATACCATAAACTAGATTATAACTTACACTGTCCACCCTGGCTCCAAAAACCCTTGCAGGTTTTAATTCAATTGCTGCCCTTTATCTGGATGAAAGCGTTTGAATTCAATTATTGGTTTGATTCTTCGGGGTGCATTTGTGCCTTTGTAGGGGTTAGGTGGTGGTAGTTTTAAACAAGGGTTTAGTGGAAGTCTCAAATTAGGCACTTGCATCTATATTTAGGCAAATGCCAGAATTTAAATGCTGAATATCTGATTTTTCCAGCTGAGGTTTGCCTAAGTTGGGGTTTAATGGGAATCAAGGCTGCACATGAAAGTAAAGGGAAACAAATTGTGAGGTGTGTCTGAATTCCAGTGGGAACTGGGCACCTGAGATGCTCAGGCTCTTCTGAAAGCCCCTTCCTTGCCTAACTCTACCCTGCAGTGCCTAAATCCCTTTCAGAACCTGGCAGGACACTTGGAGGAAGTGTTCACCAGCAAACCCAACAAAATCTCCTCATCCTCTGTGATTTGTCCTTTCCATGCCTGAGAATTTCAGATATTTTCAGCACTGGGCCACCCCTGAGGCAGACCTGCCCTTTTGTATTTCAGCTGGAGGTGAGCTGGATGTGGGTGCAGTTTAAAGACATTTTGGCAGGGGCTGTGAAGGAGCCAGGCTCTCTGTTTTGGGGTGTCTCAGCTGGGGCTGTGAAGGAGCCAGGCTCTCTGTTTTGGGGTGTCTCTCTCAGCTGGGGCTGTGAATGAGGAGGATCTCTGTTTTGGGGTGTCTCTCTCAGCTGGGGCTGTGAAGGAGCCAGGCTCTCTGTTTTGGGGTGTCTCAGCTGGGGCTGTGAAGGAGCCAGGCTCTCTGTTTTGGGGTGTCTCTCTCAGCTGGGGCTGTGAATGAGGAGGATCTCTGTTTTGGGGTGTCTCTCTCAGCTGGGGCTGTGAAGGAGCCAGGCTCTCTGTTTTGGGGTGTCTCAGCTGGGGCTGTGAAGGAGCCAGGCTCTCTGTTTTGGGGTGTCTCAGCTGGGGCTGGCTGGGGTTGGTGCTGCAGGTCCAGGGCTCGTGGGACAGAGCAGAGCCATTTATCCTCCTCCCCTCCAGAGCCTGCCTGTGTTTACAGCAGCTTGTTCAGCTCACCCCTAATGCACATCCTCGACCCACCTCTCATACACATCCCAGACATGTTTATGAAAATTCTTTATAAGCAAAATATTTTACTTGCATGGAGCGAGTTCAGCTACAGAACAGCCTCAGCAGCATGGGCTGGTCCAGCACTGTCCCTGTGCATCTTTTCTTTGGGAATTCAGCCTGCAGCCCACCCACATCAGCACAGAGAGACCTGCAACACGTGTGCATCCTTCCTGTGCTGCTTGTGCTGCACTTGTCCCTCTGGAGAGGCAAAGGTGAGCTGTCAGCTGGAGAGGAGCAGCTGGGATTTGGACCCAGGGTTGGATTTAACTCTTTAAATGTGTCTTTAGAGCAGGCAGTACATCCCTTCACAAAGTGGATTCCTGAGCTGTGACCTCCTCTGTAGCTAACTGGGAAATCTGTTCCATCCAACAGCTCCAGCAAAGGCAGCACTGATCTGCCTGAGCATCCCCACCTGCCCTGATCCCAAGGAGAGCTCAGCTCTTACAGAGCCACTGGCTCTGTTTGTGGGTGCTCAGCACTTCTGAAAATCAGGCAAGAGGCTTTTAAACACTAAACAATAGCCTGACTGCAGCAGGAAGTAAAATCATTTAAAATTAGTAGAGAGACACATAAAAAGGGGACATGACATCCAAGAGATATTTTATTCTATTAGACAGCAACTTCATAGGAAATGCTTTCTCAGGGAAGTGATTTATGGAACTGTGGGACTCATGGCCACCCAGCCAAGGATTTTAAAAGTTTCATGCACAGACTGGATGCCAGAAGTATCTTTGTTTAACTGGTGTTGCTAATGGCATTTCTGCAAGGCTGGTTTCACCTCAGAGTCTGATCTACACTCTGATTTTCAGCTGAAAACAGAACCAAGTGTGGTGCCTGATCATCTTGCTGGTCTTTGACACCATCTTTCCTGAGCATCAAATGATGCCCAGTACCAAAACTCGTTGCTGGATGAGACAAGAACCTTCCCCTCCTCCTGGTTTAGTTATTTCTGTCCCACACACTCATTTCTGTTGTCCTAAAATCAAGTTTTGGTGCTCACACTCTGCAGGAAAGGTGAAATGTCCCTCAGAGAGCTTCTGCCTCTCAAAGATGGAGGGGATGAGCTCTAAAGCCAGCAGTAAGCAACAGCTCAGAGAAGTTTCCCTCCCTGGATGCTGCTTTATGCCCCCACTGAATCCACACCCACCTGATCCCACCTGCCCTAATTCCAGGCTCATCAGGATTCAGGGGGCACCACTGAATGCTGCACTCAGCCTTCTGCTGCATCATTTATGATCATTCTTTCCTGAGGGGGAAAAAAATAAAATAAAAAATATTTAACATGCTTTTTGAACCCATAAATATCATGAATCAAAGGCAGTTTGGCAAATCTGCTGCATGGCTGCAGGCCCACTGTGGATGTGCCCACTCAGCTAAGCTGGGCCTTGCTGAGGGATCTTTGTGCCTGTGGGGAAGTGTCACAGGGAGCCACCGGCCAGGGCTCCTTCCCCTGCACCAGAACTCTTTAATTTATCACCACTCCCTCCCCTCCTGCCATCCCCCAGCATTTCTCCTCCTTATTCTTGCAGCCAGGAGCTGCACTCCGTGATCCTTGTGGGTCCCTTTGAACTCAGGAGATTCCTGGGTGGTTCTATCAAATAAAATCCATTTTTCCTGGGGAAAATGTTGAAAGCAGAAAGGAGCTGGTAGGTCACCAGCACTATGGGGCCAGAGCCTCCAGTGTTCCCCATCACCCCAGTGCTAATGAGCACCCCCACCCATCCCAGGAGGGTCCTGAGCACCCCCACCCATCCCAGGAGGGCCCTGAGCACCCCCACCCATCCCAGGAGGGCTCTGGCTCTGCTGGGGAAGGAGCCAGGCTCTGGAGGATGGGGCTGGCAGAAGATGCTGCTCTCTGGCTGCAGAACAAAGCTGGACATCCCACTCCTCAGGGCTCAGTAAGTGGGAAAAGGTGAATTTCTGGATTCCTCTGTCCTTTCCCTCCTGCATGGCACTGGCATTCCCTGGCCAGGCTGGCAGCTGGCAAAGCAGCTCCAGGGAGCAAATCCATTGCAGGGGAGGCTGCAGCATCCCTTGGGACGAGAAACCCAGGGGCAGGATCAAGCCTTGCCTTGTTACACAAAATTTCAAAGCTTTACTGAGTTCTTTTTCTACACCAAACCTTATTTTGGTGTCAGTGCCCCTGCTCAGCTCTGCAGACACCTCAGTATTGGAAAAGCTGCTTCACCCTGGGAGCACCTGCAGTGCCAAGCAGGGAGAGGAGGATTTTAGGGGATTTTCAGAGTTCTGCTGTGCTGTGCAGTCCTTGGGGAGGGAAATGCAGCCTGGCCCAGGGGGTGCATCGCTGCATTCCTCGCTGGGCTGTCGGTGTGTGCCTTGCCTGGGCTGTTCCAGCAGAGTTTCCTTCCCATGGGCAGGGTCTGCAGTAAGCCCAGGCAGGCCAGGGGCTGCAGAGGCAAACCCTGCCTGCCCTGCACTCAGCTGCTGGAGCAGCACTCCTCACTGCTGCTACAGACAGAGCCAGGCAGAGCTGCAGGGACAAATCCCCCGGTTCACGTCTGCACCGTGCACCCAAGAGACCTCCCCCTTCTCCGGAAGAGTTACAAAAAGCATTAATTGAGCTTCAGGGTGGCTGATAATTACATAATTGCAGACTAATTTCCCCTTTCCTAGAGGTGAAGTTACACTGGTGGCTCAAAGACCAGCAGAGTCTTTTCAGGAGCAGAAATGCTCCTGCACAAACCAGGGCTGAGCCTGGCTTGGGAGGGCTGAGCCCAGCTTGGGAGGGCTGAGCCCGGCTTGCAGCTTTGGGGCTGCTGGGCTCCATTGCAGCCTCCCCTCCTCCCTGGAGGGACCCACACACACTTTTTGTGGCCATGGGCTGAGGAAATGACCCAGCTGAGCCTGCAGCTTTATTTTTTTTTCCAGCTGGGTTATTTTTCAGCCAATGCAGCACAAAAAGAACAAAAGGGAGGTGGGAGCTCAGGCTGGTTTAGCCATGGTGCTGTTCATGCTGATGCTCCAGTGTCACCGAGCTGAGCTGGGGGGTTTTGGCTCTGTGGGCTCAGGACCCTGTCCAAAGCCTTGCTGCCACGTCCCTCCTGTGCCCATCACTGGCTGGAAGCCGGAATTTGGCTCATCCCAACCTGTAACTTCATCATCATCATCATCAGGGCTCCTGGCTGGGCCTCCTGGGCTTTGTCATGTTCTGGTTTAACAGCCCTGAGCACACCCAGGGTCCAGAATAAAACCAGGGGCAGGCTGAGGGGATGGGGCTGCGGTGGTTCCATTTCTGCCAGAGGCATCAGCACCCAAAATTCAGGGTCCTCAGCCTTGATTTCACCCAAAATTCAGGATCCTCAGAAGTTCAGGGTCCTCAGCCTTGATTTCACCCGAGATTCAGGCTCCTCAGAAGTTCAGGCTCCTCAGCCCTGATTTCACCCAAAATTCAGGCTCCTCAGCTTTGATTTCACCCAAAATTCAGACTCCTCAGCCCTGATTTCACCCAAAATTCAGGCTCCTCAGCCCTGATTTCACCATTTCCCATCTGAGGTCAGACAGTGACTCCCTTTAAAGCCAGAACCAGCTGGGTGTTCAGCAGGGGGTGAGGAGGATGTTCCACCTCGAGTTCTTTCTTCCCTCACCTGCAGGTAACACCCCACACCTTGATCGGCCCTTCCAGCCCCAGGCAATAACTTTATGCCGCTGTAGGGAGGATAAAATCTGTATTTCTTGAGATTGCCTCATCTGGTCTCTGAATGCCCAAGTGCTTCCCAGTCTTTTGCTTTTCCCCCCAAAATATAAGAAATATTTCTTAGCAATTTTAAAACTTGTGGCTTCATACTCCAATAACAGCTTGGAAAGGTTTGTAGGAAACAAGTCTGCAAATGTATTTAGTGTATGGAAAATGATTTTCTGAAGAACATACAAGGTGTTCTATTTCACCTAATTCTCTGTATTGATTTCTGTGGCATCATCTTCTTCCTTCCCTTTTTCATCTTTTAATGCATTTCTATTTCTTCCGAACACACAAAACTCCCCGGTTCTTTTACAAAACAGAACAAAGAAGGTTTCCTTCCCAATCAGTAATTTCGTTTTCTTTCGTAATTGTAAAAAGAAACTCCTGAAAAATCAATACATTGTTGCCAAGTTGTACAAAACCGGGAATAGACCAAGGTTAGTAAATAAAGGAAATTGCATTTTCTCCCTCTCTTTGGTCACCCTTTAGTACACGCAAGGTGACTGCCAATCTCCTCGGTGCTTCCACCCCAGCTATTCTCCCTTCCCTCCCTGGAAATTCCCAAGTCAATCTTGGAGATGAAAAGAAAAGTTTGAAAAGAATTGTTCTTGGAGCCAAAATTCCTGATGTCCCGAATGACAGCAACCCCCACCCGGCGTGGCTGGCTCCTGGGGGTAACCTGAGCCCTCTCAATTAACCAGCACCAGATAAAGATTGCTCATGCTAAAGATGTCACACAACACCGGCCTTAGACATTGGAAATCTCAGCTACAGGGAAGATACCTGCCCGGCTGGATCAATAGTTTCAGCATATATCAATATTTGGAGACGATTTACTCTCTTGATGTGCAAAATTGAGTGAATTTGTGCGCCCCAACCTAACAAGAGCAGCTTCTTGCGGAAAACCTCTTTAATTAAAACGTACAAGGGCCCATTTACATGTAAGAGCTCAGATCTGCTTGTGAGGCTTTCTGCCATCTGTAAAACCCCCACTCGGATTTTCGGAGCTGCTTCCAAGTCTGAAGGGGCAGGAAAGAGATGTGTTACCAGCTTGATTTGCACCTGCAATTAAACAGACACCCAGGCCAGGCCAATTTGCACTGAAACGTAATTGCAAGCATAAATCTTGTGTATACAAATGACATATAAATAAAACCTCTCCCAGATACCCATGATCTGTTACACAAAGGAGTGAAGAGTCCCATATCTCCTTTTTCTTTTCATGGTTACAGGTCTCACTTTGGGCCACAGAATTACCTTAATGCATTTGTCTTTTTGCCTAAAAATATCGAACTGTGGGATGGCAAAAAAAAATAAATCAGGACCCAGTTTGTCCTGGCACACTTCTAAACAGGGATGTTGTTAACAATTAATCAGCAAAAGAGAGTGGGGGTTACAATTTATTAACTGTTATTCCAGTGTCCTGTGAAGGGGCTTTGCTGCTCTTGAGTTTTGGTGGAGAGAGCCAGGACTGTTATGAGGAATAGGTCAGGGGATTGTGGTTTGCTGAGGCTGGGTTTTGTTTTCTAACCCGTATTTCATGTGTGGAAGGCACTTTGAGGCCTCAGGGCTGAGCACAACCCCAGCAGAGCTCCTTCAATTCCTGTGCAAGGAGAAGGTGAAGAAAAGGAACATCCAAAACAGAACCAACAGCAGCCCAGGCTGGGCGCTTCCCCTGAAAACACTCTCGCATAATAATTTATAAAATTGAGTGTTTGGGGGCCTTGGGGAAGGTGGATTGGGAGGTTGAAGGAGGGTGAGATGGGAGCTGAAGTCGTTTGGTGCCTGGAGCAGGCTGGAGCATCCTCCCAGGAGTTCTGGGGTCTTCAGGGAGGCTCACCTTGAACCAGGACTGGGTACCTGGAGGGTGGAGCTGAAATTTCCTTCGGTCTCAAGGCCAGTCCGTTCAGAGGCAGTTAGATTTTTGGTTTTCTTCCCAAACTGTCTGCAGGAGGTTTTTCTATGAGCCTGCTGTTGTGATCAGCTCACGGTGTGACCTACTTACCCACTGGCTGGAGGCTCACAGGAGTGACAGACTGCAGGCCACAAACAGGAAAAGATATCATATGAAAAAAACCAAAAAAATAACGTTTTTCAGCTTTTGTCCTTTACGTGCTGCAAGGTGTCAAGCCCTGAGCCAGGCTGGGACCATTGTTCACCCAACTGCCCCTTTCAAATGGAAATTCTGCCAAAGCCACATCAGCCAAAGGGGTTCTTTGCTTCAACCCCGGCTCCTGCTCATACCCCAAATAAAATCTGAGGCCTATTAGTCCATACTTAGGACTTGTTACTAGGTTTTAAAGCTTCTTGTAGGCACAGTTTTAGCCTAATCTGGCTGTACCACTACCACGGGCAAGATTAAAATTGGCAAGGTTACGTTGCCTTTGACTTGAATGTACGTCAGGAATCTGATTTAGGGTTTTTTATGAGTGAACTGTCTGTTAAAAAATATCTTTCTGGAGCTCCACGAGCCTGGCTGTGTCCACACAGGAAACAGGCTCAAGGATTCCCAAAGGTTTGTTGATTTTTCAGCTTTCATGCTCCGAAGATATATTTCCTTTGAAGTGTCTCAAATGGGGTAGTATCCAATTATATTTGTAATCCCAATCTAATTCAATCAGGGACTCCAATTTTAGCTGATCTGCCTCTTAATCTAGTTAAAGTCTGTGGAGTAGACTGGGCGTGGGCTAACATAACTACATTAAATTTCAGCTGTTGATCCAGGGATAACCAAGTTACAAGACACAACTAGCTGAGAAGTGGGAGGTTGGCAATGAAAATGGGTTTATCCTCGTTGAATCCAAGCCCTGCACCAGCTCCCCTTGCAGCCAAATCCCTGCCAAGATTATCATTATGAAGGGCCTTAAAAAGTACTTTTGTTCTGAGCCAAATACAGCTGATTTAGCTTTGGCTGCTTGTTTTCTACCTCCTGAATTCTTCATCCCAGCTCCCCCCACAGAGGGACAGCCACGTCCACAAGGGCATCACCCTGAAGCTCTTTGGAGCCTTGCAGCTGCCTGGCACCTTCCCTGCTCAGCGTGTGGCCCTGGCACAGCTGGAGCAGCCAGGCTGGCACCCAGGGGTGCCACAAATCCACCCTCACCTGCCACCCCCAGAGCTTCCCAAGGCACTCAGAGGAGCTCATACACTCAGCTGTGCCCAGCCTGAGACATGAAATAATATTAAAGTGTAATCCTAACTTCATGGGGCTCGTTCTGCACCTCTGAAAGGTCAAAAACCCCTCAGTCCATGTGAGGGATGGTACTGGAAATGCCATCAAAGCTGGAGGTAATGCACTGAAATCAGTTTCTTGAGACAGTTATGGCAGGCAGGGCACAGCAGCAGCTCTGAGTGCTGGCCAAGAAATGACCTGTAGGGAATGGGGAGAAGGAAGGGATGAGCTTCTTCCACACTCTTGGTACCAAATCTATAAATTGTGAGAGGAGGACAACACTCTGTAAATTATGCAGGTGCTGAAGGGTGACCACTCTGTTCTGTCCCCTGCATTTCCCACTCCCTCCTGGCATAAAGAGTAGAGCACTCAATGTGATCATTTTAGGTATTCAAGTCATCATGCCAAGCTAAGGCTTCATAAAAAACCAACTCATACATTCATGTCCTTTTTTCTGTCAGCTTTTATTTGGATAGTTTTGTGTTGATTTCTATTCAACTGTTATAGAATAGTTGAATAAACAGTTATTCAATTAATAGTTGAATTAAATAATTATAAACATTAACTATTTAAGTGCTAATGGTTTGGTTTGGGTTTTTCCTATTGACTTCCAGCCATAACAGTTGAAGACAAGGGGCTTGGGGATTTTTTAGCCAGTGATAATATTTTTCTTTTTTTAACTAAAAGTTACCAAAGAGCAGATGGCACCTCCCAAACCTGCTCTGAATCTCCACTCACAATTGGTTGCCAGTCCTTCTCAAAGTGTGGCATGAACCAAATTCACCCACATGGAAAGTAGCCAAATTTAGGACTGGGATATAGCTGATAAAAGTAATTGGAAAAACTGCTGTAGCAGAAGAAATGGAATTAGGTCTACCACATTCAAAAATTGTTATTAATCATAGTCATAAAAGCAGAAAATGAAAGCTAATTTTACTAAGTAAAAGCCCCCTGCTAAGTGGTATTTTGACATCTGAAAATAATTCAGTTTCGATCTTGGTGCTCCGCTGACACGAGCAAGGAAATTGATAATTCTCTCTCGAGTTGCTGTTTCAGGTCATCCCCACACAGACGATTTTCTCTGCAAGCACCAGGAACACAGAGCTGGAACCAAACTCAGTCCTTTGCCAGGACAGGCAGCGTGCTCCACGTGCCTTTCACCAGCTGATTTTTAGGATAACACAAAGTGTGACAACAAATGGATCATGGAGCAACACTGCCTCAATATCTGAGACAAGGACACAGGGGGAGGGGGTCCTCACTTGCTACCCACTAACTCGTATTTTCATTGCCATCTGGTTCAATATTTCACTGGCACATTCAGATATTGTTTGGTATTCCCTGACAAAAAAAAATAAAATAAAATAAAAAAAGCCTCATAATCCAATTCCAAAGCATGCAGGGGATTGAGCACAGGCTGTGGCAGCCCTGGTGCACCCTCACACCACTGCTGCAAAATGGGGGAATAATGAGAGTCTCCCTCGGCTCCATTACAGCCCAGTGCTAAAGAAAGGGTTTGTGTACCTTGTCTGGGAGGAAAGGATCTCACAGGATTCCTGTTACTCTCCCCGATGTATCACTGGGCCATGAAATTCAAAGAGGACAGCAGACAAAGCCAAGTTACACCTACCTCTGATCTTAGGTTTATTCAGAAGCAAGTAAGTGTTTGAAATTGAACAAATATTGCAGAGGAGGGGGAATGTTATTCACTTAGCACCCAGGTAACCCGTTCAAAAAAACCCTGGTACTCTTGGGGAAAGCTGGAGCCCTTGCTCTCAGATTGCATCTGCCATCTAATACAAGACATTGCACAAGGACACTGAGAAATCAGAGCTGATAAAGTTTACTCCTGCACAGGTGAAACACTCGGCATTTTAACAAACACCCAGAGATTTGTTTGTTTACCTGCCTAACCCACATGCCTCTCATTCCTCCTGGCTGGCAGCTCCTTGGTGGCTCTTTCAAAAACTTCCAGTTCCTGTGTTATTCCCTTCCCTTGTTGGGGAGAGCTGAGCTTGGAAAGAAAGTTTCTAACGTTGGCCTGAAGGTCAGTAATGAGCAGAGGAGCTCGTGGTGATATCAGCCTGAAAACACAGAAAACCAGGACCACGGCCCAGCTGACAGCTCACTCGTGTCTGCATTTACATTAATTCCCTCATAATGTCAATGTGAATCATTAATTCCCTCATGGAAGCTGCTGCTCCTCTTCCAGCAATGCTGTGCTGGATTATCTGCATTACCTGGACCCGAAGCACCACCAGGTCGAGCAGGGAGCTGTTCCCTGAGTCCTGAGCCATGGCTGAGGCTGCTGAAGGATTGTTCTCCATCCTTCTCCCACTGCTCAGCCCCACTTTGGTGCCTCTGCCCTGCTGGCTGCTGTGTGGGTAGGGTTTGAACCCCAATTCTGCTCCCAATGACCACATTAATTTGGATATTTCTTCTCTCTCCAGGTGATGACTGTCAATGAACACCAACTCATGTCTTCAGAACTTCTCCCCCGTGGTCAGGCGTGACCGAGGCACCCAGCAGCTTCTAGAATGGAGGATGTACTGAGGGAAAACAGAACCTTTATTTTGCTATACAGGAGAAAAAAAACCAAACCCTCCATTATCATAGTTGTAATGGTATAAAAGGTGTTTAAAGAGGAGCCTCCTGGGTTTGGATTGGGATTGGGATAGAATCTCTGGAGGAGTCAGTGCCCCTGCCAACATTCACCTTAACACCCTTATGAACTGTTTCTGAATTTGAATGTCTGTGTCTCTGCACTCAATCTTGATTTACTGGCCCGACCATGAATGTTAATCACCCTGATTTACATTGCCTGCAGAGCTATGGTCAACTTCATATCGGCAACCTCGCAGCTCCCCTGAGGTGTTCCAACAACGGGGAACTTCCAGGGTGCCTCCAGGCCCTGGAGAGGAGCCCTGGGAGTCTGCACTGGCAGCTTTGTGTGGCAGGGAGCTGCAGCCAGGAGCAGGGCAGGAACACCCCAGCCAAGTCAACCGCTGTGCCTCAAAGACCTTTCTCTTTCTCGTCTCCCCAAGCTGTAAAGGAAAAGACGTTTTGAGTTACATTTGGACTCTGAATACATAAAAAAAGACTGAAGTTTGAAACTCGTGTGTTCTTCCCAGCAACAAACGGAGCTGCTCAGAGGAGACGAGGCAGGATTTAAGGCAATGTCCTTTCCCTGGGTGGCAGTTAGTGAGTGAGCACAGGGAGATGTACACAACACACACATCTTCAGCAGCACCCCTACCAGGCTTTTCCATGGATGTAACCATTTTGCAGCACCGTTCCGGAGGACAGGAATTTCCAGGGCTGGGCAGAGCCAGCTGCTCTGAGTTGCTGGTGGCAGGAGCTCCACGTGCTGCTGAGGCAGGGCGTTCAAAAAGCTCCTGTTATCACCGCGAGCTGCTCCTGGAAATTCGCCTGTCAGGGACGCTGCCGCAGCTCCGTTGGTGGTAGAAGATTGTTCCTCTGGACTTTTGTTAAAACAATAAATAAAATGTCAAGCCCGAAAAGGAAGCCTGCTATTTTTCAAATCCAGGAGCTGTAATCATGCTAATCCATATGATCGTGCTAAAGCCAAGCAAAATGCCTTTTGCATATGATGTAATCAGCCAGGGCAGCCTATTTATAACCACCACTGGCTGGGAACACCTTCCCAGAAAAATACAATCAGGACAGCTTTCCCTTGGTCACATTCTTCCTCTTCCTCCCTGTATTTTTCACTTTCTCTGTGCTCTTTCACCTACTTGTGCTGTCTTCCCAGCCTTAAAACAGCAACTTCTAAATTTTTATTTTAAACTAATGCTTCCATGCATTCTGTTTTATCCGTGTTTTAGAGCTGTGCTGAGCGAAATCGCAGTCCTGTGAAATCAATACCAAAACTTCTATTGATTTCATATAATATATTCCTTTAAATTCAGTACAAATGCTCCACAGGAGTTGTCTATTTTAAATATGGATCTACTGTACAGGGCTGTCAGTCTCTCAGCTGGATACATAAACCAGCATGGTTTAATAAATTCATTGGTGTGGCTTGGGAGCTCTCCGTGTAATAACTGAAAATCTGTTGGTCATACTGAGCATATCAAGTGTAAAAGGAGAGGATTCATCAATGTGAATATCTATCTGTGGATCGATTGGTATCAATCTTGTTTAACAGTCTATTTCCTCAGGACACACTTTGGGAACAAAGAGCATTTCAAACTGTTGGTTAAACAAACAAATATAGAGAAGCTCTTTGGGCAACATGGGGGTGGAGTAAACACCAGATAAAAATTGTCAGCGATTTCAAATGCCTGTTAATCTCTCCCATTTCATATTAGTAAATACAGAGTTTCTCTTGATGTAATGTGCCCATTAAAGTGCATCAAGAATCGGGCTTTAAAACCATTTTTTGCTCGCAGAAGAAAGTGGCCTGGAAACCAACATTTGTCCCCTGACCTCCATGTTCAGTGGTTGTCCAAGGAGGAGGGTGACACCTTCTGCTCTGAAAGATTTGTGTTATCCTTAGCTAAATAAAACCCCTTATGAGATGCTGTAAAAACAAAACCCACCCCCGAGAGGATACAGAACTAATTAGATCAGGATGCACTGCTTACCTTGATCTACAACAGTAAGATATTTCATGCCTGTCCCATCCAGGTCCCCCCTCCTCAAGCGCCACCAAAAGAAAGAAAATCCTGACCAGTACTCGGCATGACTGTGCACAAGCACAAATTTTGGTACAG
The DNA here is from genome assembly GCA_013400635.1 of Hypocryptadius cinnamomeus. Lineage (NCBI taxonomy): Eukaryota > Metazoa > Chordata > Aves > Passeriformes > Zosteropidae > Hypocryptadius > Hypocryptadius cinnamomeus. Next base: position 2,063 of record VYZP01051434.1, on the reverse strand, counting down.
AGTAAATGCTGTACAGCCCCCGGGGGTTTGCAGGGCAAAAGTGCCAGTACAGAACCAGGTGAAAGGAGCCCGTGGTGTTGTGCAATGTCCTGTGGCAGTTGTGTGGCTGCCTGAGGTGCCACGGCTTCCTCCCTGCTGCTGGGTCAGATTTGGGGTTTGCACTGTGCACCACCCTTGTGCACCGCCCCATGCCCTCGGGTGGATGCTGCTCTGCTCACACGGCAGCCCTGCAGCTGAACCCTCCCTGCACAGGAAACTGAGGCACGGACCCTGCTCACCGATGAATGCAATGGCAAGGGCAAACCCAGTGTGCCTTCAGCTGGACCTGATTCTCCTGAACCTTTATCTCTATCCTCCTCCTCCAAATCAACATCATCATCTCTTCATCAAATAAATCTCTCTGCAGTGTTTTCCAGCAAACCACTTCATTTTTCATAGATAGACCTGGGGCATGCGTGTTGTTCTACATTCAATCACAAAGCAATCATGTCCCACGAGATTTTGCAGTGTTTGAAGTTTTTGCAGTTTTTGGAGTTGTTTGGAGTGTTTGCAGGTTTTGGAGATGTGCAGTCCACATCTCCACACATTCAAGGATCCTCACATTTCTGCTTTTGCGAGATCAGTCTGGCTTCAGGGGGGTTGGGGTGATTCTGCTGTGACACTCGGGGGCTTTGCAGCCCAGTCCAGTGCCGGGCTCAGCCGAGCCGGGTCCCGCAGCCACCTCCAGCCACCCGGACTGTCCCCAGTGTGCCACCCAGCGCCGGGGGCCACCCGGCTGGGGCTCGTGGGGAAGATTTCCGCGTGGCTCCCGTTCCCATGGAACCCAACGGCCGAAAAGGGGAGTAAAGATGGAAATTATTCTGGTTTGTATTAACGCAGCCAACTCAGTGTGGGAAAACCCTCTCAAAGCGCTGCTGCTTCAACTTTTTCACACGAGCCTTCACGTGCCTCACGTTTTTACTTGCTGTTAAAAATACTACTGGCTCAGCTTCGCCTGCTTCCCAGAAAGCGAGACTTTAAAGAGTCCTCAAACAGCTGAACCAAACCAGCCTAATTACGCTCCGTCTGCATCCGCTTTTAAAGCCCCTCCAGCCGCCCGCCCCATCGCGGGACCCCGCGCTCGCCCCTTCCAGCGCTCGGTGCTCTTTCCCTTGCCACCTTATCGAGCGACAAAGGGGACAACGAGCATTGTCCCGGGCTGCTGCTCGCTTTAGGGGAAGGGGGGGGAATAACTCTTTAAAGCACGATAGAAAACGCGCAGGTGAGAGGACAAAGGCACTGTCCCTGTGCGGACCGGCAGCCGCGGGGCCGGTGTTTGTTTACCGGGGGTGCCCGGGCTGCCCCGGCCCCGCGGCGCTCACGCCTTTGTCGCCCGCCGGGGCGGGCCGGGTGCGGGGACTACATGGCCCAGCGTGCCCCGCTGCGCGGATCAATGGGGCTGATTTGAATAATCTGTGAGCCCTTGGACTCAGGCCAATCAGCCGTCAGGGACCCATGATAAATCGCAATGCATTATTGATAATAATAATTACTCTGACATGCGCATTCCGCCCAAATTTCCCAACTCTAGGAATTTGTTGTGAAGAGGAAAATAATTGCTACTATTGCATGCTCCCGATGCTGGTGCACCATGTCGCGACGGAAGCAGGCGAAGCCCCAGCACATCAACTCCGAGGAGCAGCCCCCAGATGCTGCAAGTGGTGAGCGCAGAGGGGGCGCGGAGCGGCCGCGGTCCCGGCTCGGCTGATGCGAGGGGCGCTTCCCGGGGGGATTTTTCCACCCTCGTGCTTCACCCCCCGCGCCTTTCCCCCCGCGGGCTCTGCCAGGAGCCGGCTCTCGGCTCGCCCCCGGTTTTCTGGGGGGCCGAACTCCCCCGCGGGGCTGAGCGAGGCTCGGGCTCCTCGTTATTTTCGGGGGGGTTCGGCTTGGGGCGGGTGCGGAGCGCAGCGCTGCCCCGCAATGCCCCGCACGCTCCCGCCGCGCCCGCGGAGCCTCCGCCGGGTCCCGCGTGGGGCCGCGGCCGCGTGGGAAGGGAACCCCAAAGGCTCCCCGAGGCGGAGGGA
>VYZP01051433.1:2179-20813 GCA_013400635.1 Hypocryptadius cinnamomeus | reverse complement strand
CAGTGTGGCCAGCAGGGCGAGGGAGGGGATCCTGTCCCTCTGCTCTGCTGTCCTGAGACCAGACATGCAGTGCTGCATCCATGTGGAGGGGCTTGACAGCTGGCCTGCAAGCAAAGCTGAGTTAATAGAAGAAATAACAATTGAGGATTTTCGAGGGTATCCATAGCAAGGAAGAAGACAAGGCTGTCAGCACGGAAACAGATTAAAAAAGATACATAAACATTTTTGTAAGCTAGCCTATGTGCATAAGTAGATGTGTATATGTTCCTTATTCAATTTCTGTAAAACTTTTGCCAATTATATTGACGTTAATTGCTTTGCACCAATGAATATAATAAGTAATTGTGATGTAGTTAATGACTTAATATCACACTTTGTTAAGAGTATATAAGCTGGAGAACACGCAGAATAAAAAACTTTTTTCTTCTTGGACCCTGATCACGTGTGTGTATGTCACGTCCAACCTAACAGTGACACATCCACCTCTGGGATTCTTGGCACAAGAAAGACATGGACCTGTTGGTGCAAGTCCAGAGGAGAGACACAAAAATGATGCACCACTCCTGTGAGGACAGGCTGAGAGTTGGGTTTATTCACCCTGGAGAAGAGAGGATTCCTGGGAGACCTTATTGTGGCCAGTCAGTACCCAAAGGAGGCTTAAAAGGATGACTTTTTAGAAAAACCTGTTGCAATAGGACAAGGAGTAATGGTTTTAAAGTAAAAGAAGCTAGATTCAGACTTGATAATAAGGAAGACATTTTCTTATTGTAAGGATGTAGAAACACTGGAAGTTTTCCAGAGAGGTAATAGATGTCCCACACCTGGAAACATTTAAGATCAACTTGGATAAGGCTGTGAGGAACCTGATCTAGCTGAAGATGTCCCTGCTCATTGAAGGCGGTTGGGCTAAGAGAGTTGGACCATCCTCTCCAACTCAAACTATTCCATCATTCTATGAAAATCAGTGATCTTTTCATAACAAGATATTTATTTTTTTTTAACTTGCTTTGGAGTCTGCAAATGAACTATTACGGTCTATATTCACTCCATCTGGTTCTAAGTGTTTAACTTAGAATTGAATTAAGTAGAGCAATCATCTTCCAGGAAGTGCCTAAAAAAATATCTCCTTTAATGACCCCCAGCCTACAAGCCCTGGGACATCAAGCTGATGTCTGCTGCTGTCCACACACTGTGCACTCTTGGCATGTAAGTTTAAATGTATCTTTCTGTTAACCTCCAGAAGACAGCAAGGAAACAAGCCCATGGTTTTGGTGTTGTTTAGGGCAGGCCCAACACACTGGCAGTATAACCAGCAGGGTAAGACCATATGAGTTTGGTAGTCTTTCAAATTTTGTGTGAAGCTTTCCTGGACAACATATCCCAGGAATAGGTGTTGCAGACATCTTCTTTGAAGAATTTGGTATTAAACCACGGAATTGTTAAGACTGGAAAGGACCTCTAATATCATCAATATAACTGTTAACACAACACTGCCGTGTTCACCTCTAACCATCTCCCTAAGTGCCACAAATACAAGTTTATTGAACATTTTCAGGGGTGGTGATTCAACCACTTTCCTGAGCATCATTTGTGTGCAATGGATGTCAAAGACAGGAAGTAATTCTTAAATGCATGTTCTGTGGACTTCCATGAACCAAGCATGTGGTATCACTGTGCTTTCACTTCACTGTGCATACACATCACTTTGCCTTAGAGGTATGTCCAATCAATGGCCATCTTCTTGTGAAATCACTTTATTCTAACATTTCTGATCATCTGTATATGTAATTCAGAACATTTTTTGTATGCCTGTTTTGCTTTGCAGTAAAACCACACAAGTATAGAATATTCTAAAACTGAAAAATCCACTTCTCAGTATTCTTACAACCATCTTATAAAATTCACAAAGAGGAAAAGAGTACATAGACTTTGTTAAAATATAATTAGTGATGTATTTTAACAAAATCCAAGACAATTACCACCTCCTTAAGGAAGTCTAACAAACTTCACCCACTCACCCTGAGTAATTTATTTTGACGGGTGACTATACTATAATTAGGGATTTTTTTTAATCATTGCTGTAAGGTTGGGTGAGTAGATTTTGTTCTTGGGTTCATACATTTTCATGATGGTTTTGCAAAGCTGCTTGATGGATTGAAGTTGCAGAACTCTTACTGTGACTCCAACGAAAGTGGAATTAAAAAATGAAGCCTTCTGAAGCGTTTAGATTTTAGATTTACATTGGTATTATTTTTACTCATGGACTTGTGTCATTAAAATGGCAAAGAAATAGGAAAGGTTGTAGTTCATATCTCCCACAATTTAGAGAAAAATAAAAGTTACTAAATATAGATTAACAGTTATGTTTTTAAACAGCAGCTTTTAACTTCTATTGTGTTCTCTGAAATATTCACAAGAAAAGTTATACTTTTACTATGATCTTTGTGGCTACTTTTAGTTTCTTTTAGAGAGAAGACTGAAGGTCCTGGAAATGTCTTTGCCCTTCTTTTACTAACTAAGCCTTTGAATCCAGATTTCTTAGGTCTCTGAGCCTTACTGTTAAATTAAATTCTGAATTGAAAATAAAGATTAAAATTTATTTACTTTGGGAGTGTTGTCTGAACGAGTTACACATGATACACAGAACTAATTCCGTACTTGCTGGATATCGACATCCCCAGGCTACTTGTTAAAAAGTCTGTTTTTTCTCCCCTTTCCACTTCCTAACTGCATTGGGCTTCAGCTATAAATCAATTTACTTGAAAGAAATACTTTCTAGACACCTCAGGATTCTGCTAGAACAGAGGGGTCAGAGTTATTGCCTGTGCATTCCCAAGCAACACTCCAGCATTTCCTGGCAGGGGCAGTCCAGCTGTTTCCCAGGGGCAGGGGGACATTCGATGCCTTGTGTTGCTGTGCCTCTTCCCCAGGCTGAATTCTCATTTGGGTTGGTCTCTGCAGCTTCTGGTGACAGACATTAGGCAAATATGTTAACTTCTGTGTCAAGTAATGACATTTTAATAGCTGGCTTCAGGATTGTCTATTCATCTACATTAAAATTAAGTCACTAATTATAGCTGTGGATTTTTGCCCAAGAGTGCTCTGGCCCCCAATGAATGCAGTAGCAGAGGAAGTTTCAAAATTCACAAATACAGCGATGGAGACAAGATGGGCTGTCAAACCTTCCAACATGACAAAACTGCTGTTCTCTTACTGTTGGACACCAACTGCCCCCAATAAGAACATCTCTTTCCCATCCATACAGACTGGGACAGACTTTATGAGAAAGGATATACAGGTTTGGTTTTTATTTCCTAATTGGTATTTTTCAAGATAAATATCAGTAGCAAATGAATTTTCGTAACAATAAAGTGGTGATAGAGTACACCAGATATGCATAGGGCATGGTTTGATTTTGAAAATTTTGAAGATCCCCAAATTAAGGCATATATAAGCTAGTTCTCATTTTAAAAAATATATTTTCCTCAGAGATATCACTTCACACTTCAGTGTATTTCAGAGAGTTCAAACTTCTAAGTTTTCTTCATCACTGTTTCCATAGTTCTATTTTACATAGCCGCTTTTCCTTTTAATTATTCTTTTTTTTTCTCCCACTTTTTTAAGTACTAGGGTGGCTTTATCCTTTAAATACTCTGCATTCCTTAGATTTTGCTAATTAATCTTTTAGCTGATTGCCCATCTACAAATTTTGGCACATATGCAAGACTAATCCCTAAAGCTCTGTGTAAGAGTACAAGAAGCAAGCAGACAACAATTTCACCTTTACAAAATCAGGTACAGCCCAGACTGTTTTCATCATCCCTTTAATTTCAACCAAGACCAAACCATGTGAACAGATACAATCTTCTTGAGCACTAAATCTCTCACAGCTGGGAAATAACAGTTCTCATGTCAGATGTGGGAATCCCGTGGGTTGAAGGTGTAAATACCTTTCAGATAAAGTAACTATAAACCATCCTGTGTTAAGTCCAGGTGGAGGTGGCTACACAGAGGGAACTGTCTTGCTTTAAGATTCCTCTAAGATTAAGGTCCTGACCTTATTTCTCCCAAATATTTTTCAAGTTTGTATTTCTTTCTGAGAAGCAGAACACATCAGTTTTAGATAATGGCCTAGAAGAGAGAGGACTGCTTATCAGATGCAGCAGAGTAGTCCACACACTGCACATCATCACACACATCTCCCAACCACCAGCAAATATGAAATGACCTTTAACTTTCATAATTTGATCTTCTGCTGAGCACAGTGTACCAGAAGTGAAAAATCCAGACAGACTCCTTGAAAAGGCTACTCCTACATACTTAAGGAAAATCATGGAGAAAGAGAAAGGATTGAATAATTAATACGAAGTGGAATTTGGACTTCAAAAGTACGAATCACAAAGGTATGAATGCAGGCTATTGGAATAAGTCTACACAACATTACAGCTTGATAAATACATTAGTAACTGTTTTATAGGGTTCTGCACACTTTAAAGCAATTCTGTCATCTGACCTCATCTTCTAAAAACCACTAGTATAACCTGAAACCTCTGCTTTTTCAGAAAAGAAACATGGTTCAATTCCTAAACAGTGTGTTCTTTGCTGCAGCTAAACACAGATTTCAAGATACTTCTTCCCATCACACCTATCATTTTTATTGTAAGCTGGCTGTTGTTGTCTGGATGGGACCCTTGAGTAATCACCTGTCCCTAAATGTGTATGATCCTTATGTGATACAGAGAGTGAGTTTTTAGCTATTATCACTTTTCCTGCTTAGAAGTTCACTATCTAAAACAATGAACTTGCTCCTCCCATCTGCCCTGGTAGTGATTTTAGATGAGATTAATTGATCTCTGGAAGTGTACTTGGGTTTTGGTTGTTACTTTAAAAGAAGGTCCAGGTGCCTTTAAGCTTATTAATGTTAGAGGACATGATTCAGACTCTTAACGATCAAGATCCCAACACACTAAATCACGCTATTACTTTCTTCCTTCATTTAAAGATTTAGGCAAAGCAAACGATAAGATTTTCTGCTTCCCTTTGTATATTTTATATATTATGGCTAAGATTTTTGTAGAAGTAAAAATCCTTTAGTATATTAGAGAACAGCTTGCAGCAGAGTCCCTCTCTTTTGACAGCAGTGCCTACATGGTTTTACACCCTTACAAATTATGTGGAAAGATGAGAAAAGTCTAAGAACATTTCTAGACAAAATTTTACCTAGTTCAGTCTGGGCCACAGAAATGAATGTTTCTGAAGGCTTAAAAAAGAGAAAAAATAGAAGTCTAGGGGAAGTAATCATGTTAGATGAAATTTATTACTGATTAATGCAAATCAGAGAGCCATTTTGTTGCAAATTACTATTCTTTCTAGAGTGATAGTGGCATTGCTGCAGACATCTCACTGTATAGTAGCAGCTCCTTCTGCTAAGTAATAAGCAAAGTTAGAATCGTTAACTGAACTAAAGGAATCAAATGTCATGCAGTGCTCATCATGTAGTTAAGAACTTTATTGCATGCAGCATTGGCCCAGACTTTTTAAGGAAAAAAAAGTTCCAGAAATAAAAGATGTTCTAACAAAAGCAAGTAAAATTATAAGCTTCCTATAATAAAAATAAAAAGCATTTCAGTTGTAAAAATTAACTATATTTCTGTAGAAGGCGGTATGAAGGAAAGGATATGCCAAGTTTTTCAGATCAAGTTTCGGTTAAAAAATGGGAATGAATTTCAAGAACATAGAGTCACTATACCAGAATTTTCTGAGAGATTACCCATATGTTAAATCAATCCATCATTACTACAGATCTATCTGAAAATGCCATGTGTAGGGCCAGGTGAAGTTTATTCAAAAATGATACTGCAGAGGTCTTGCAGTCATGACAATTGTGTGATCTGTCTTTTGCCTGACATAAGAAGCTGGACTAATGCCCCCACCCATGGTTTGATCACTACTGTGTCTCCTTTTTCTCTTTTTTTGCATAGGACTTTAAGCTTATTTTAAAAGCTGTGTTTATAGACACCTTATACATTTTCAGAGTGGCATTTTCTCTGTGTTATAGTTGGAAATCTGTCTCCAACTGCCTTGACAACCTTGTGAAGATACTATAGACTGTTAATTTCATCTGACAGTTTCTTCAAACCTGAGGAAGAAAAGACATCCCTGTAGTCAATCAGTTTTTGTATTCATTTATTCAAGCTGCTATCATAGAAAGTTATCTTGCCAGTTGGAGAGGTATGTAGGGAATCCCTTCCTTTTGTGCCTAAAAACGCATCTGCAGATTGTCCTGGATAGTCATCTTGCACTACATGAATAAATCACATGTTCCCTATTGGTCCTTCCTTAAGGAGTTGTCAGATTAAATAAAAATACTTCTCAGAGACTCACAGTGATTCCAGGTACAAAAAATAAACAAACAAACTTAAAAAAAAACAAACAAAAAAAAACCCCAGAGAAAAAAATGACATAAATTCTGTTTTCATCAACAGATTGTTATTTTGCCATATTAGTGTGAATCATCAGGTGTTTTTCAAGGTAATTTCAAATTATAAAGCCAAAATACTAAGCCATAACTAACACTTAATGGAGGCTCTGTGTTCCCTGTTTTCCTTAAAGCCATTGGGATAACTCTTGCTAAAGTGGTATTTTTTACCTCACTATTCTGCTTACCACCTTGCTCCTGAGATGACTGAGATACAGAGCTTTACCTTTCTCATGTGAGTTTTAATCCATAACTTCACTGCCAATGAGGTCTTGTGCTACAAAAAGACATTTTAGCTCCTCCAGAGCTCAGTTACTACATAAAGATCTATGATAAGGCAATCCACAACCCCAAGAGCCTGTCCTAAAACCACACAACCTACCAGTGTTAAAACACAACTTTAAGCCAGGGAGGAAAAAGAAGGTTTAAAAACGAATTATTTTTGAATCATTCAAAAATTTCTGATTAGACACAAACTAAGAGATATTGAGGAATAAAGTAATTGATATTGCCTGGAGTGAGTTTATCACATATTAGTAGGAAAAAAAACCCCTCAAAAACAGAGAAAGAAAGAGTTTTGAAATTTGTAATAAGGAGGCTTGATCATGCTTGATGAGTCTTTTCTCCTAGTTCTTACTCCTAAGCTGTATAATGAGGCATTCTGGCATGCTCTTCATCAAGCCCCACAAATTACAAACTTCACCACGTCATTCTCCCAAAAGAAGGAATGGAGAGTCACCTTCATTCAGGAGCTAAGCCACCACTGGGAGGGCAAGGTGAGACATTAAATAAACTCTGACCTTTCACTGATTCTTTTCTTTGGACATGAGCTGAACAAGAAAGTGGTCAGAGGTTGTAAAGAAATTGTCATAACCACCATCAGCGCCTAGACATTTTGCCATTTGGCCAACTTGTATTACTCAATCTCTGAGTGTGAGTAGGACTGCTGGGGGAGTGGGGTAAAAATAGGTGCTTTCCACTCATTTATTGACTCTCACAGAATTTAGGCACCAAGTGACACTTTTGTCCCAAGGTCATGGAGGTCTCTGCATGCTCAATACTGCAGAAATGCAGCAGCTGCCAGTGCTGACTGAATTAAGTGTTATTGGAGTTGGTGGCAATGTTGCCCTTAATTTACACTAGAAAGATACAATAGAAATGTTTAAAACAGTGAGATTTGTAGATCCATCAGACCAACAGCAAAAAAAGCAGTTGTAAGAAGATGAAGAGTTTTCATTTTGTCTCTGAAAGATGATATCTAATAACTGCCTGAAGGCCATTAGACAAATAATTAAAACAGAAGTAAAGTAAATGAGTTGCTATTCACCAGGTTGACTGTGGGGAAAAAAAAAAAGGAGGTAGCTGAAAAATCTGTGCTCTATTCACTTTCTGTCAAGGACAGCCAAATGTTTTTGATGTGTGGTCTGCACAGTCATTACAGATTGAAGCCAACATGCACAACTGTCCAAGTGTTTCTTATCTCTGTCTTTCTCATTGACACACTGTGTTGCCCCAGGCTACCTTTTGTTGGCTGTCCTTGTTTTGCCTGCCTGCCTGCTTCATTTCTGATCCTAAAATCCTGTTCTGGGGTAAAAGACTTCTCTACTATGTCATGGATACCTCTTGACTCTGCCCTGTGAGCCAGCGGAAGAAACAAACAAAATTAAATGCATCTGTCTTGTTTTATTTTTTGAAAACTGCACCTAATAAACATTCTCTGCTAATACTAAGCACTGGTCTGGTCCTATGAAAAAGTGAAAAGGTTAGTGCTCTATGGAAAAAGAAAAATCAGTTTGGTATATGCAAATTATTTAGCTAAACTATGCATCTGTGAATGATAGGAATCTTCCAATCTGTAAAATTCTGGTACAACTATGCAAATCCCTCCTGTGAAATAAACATGTCATGATCTGAAATTCTAAGTTTTTCAAATGCCCCAGTGTTTTAATTATAGCTAAATCTTCAGAGAAGACCTGTGCTTACCACAACTTTCATTCCACCATGAAGCTATCCTTTCTAAGATATCAAGGACGTGATTCTCCTTTTGCGTGACCGTAAATCAAATATTTCCACTGAAGCTAATGGACTTACTGTGTTATGAAGGAAATGCAAAGTTCAAGCATTTAAAAAGTGCAATTCTGTGAAACAAAGGGAGTTTTTTTTGTGATCTTTGAGTGATTACTTATGACAAGATTCACTATATTTACTCCTGTAAATGGCAAGTAATTTCTCTTTAATTTTCATTCTGGACAGAAAATGGTTGGGAAGAGTCACAAAGCAATAACAACCTTGAACACTTATGCAACACTTCACATTTCAAACTGCTTCAGAAATGTAAACCAATTAGGCTGTCATCATGATTTATGCTAAGGGAGACAAGAAATATATAAACAAAGTCAAATAGAAATGCAGGGCTCCAAACTACAGTTCTGTGAATTAGAAATCACAGAAAGAGCCTTCCAGGGACTTCCTGGAAAATGGACGATAAAACTCTGGAGAAGATTGAGTAACAGCTAAGGCATTGTAACCTAGTTACTGTTGAATGGTCACGTGTGGAACACAGAACATATAAATACACCATTTGTCTAAATAAGCTTTATCAGCTTAATCTCACAAATAACTACCATTCATTAGCTCATTAGTGAATTTCTTGAGATGTCTTATTTACAATGCAATTACCCCTGGCAGATCTGTCTAACCTGATAACCAAAGGGCAATTAAAATCAGTACCCATGCCAGACCATTAGATGGTTAAAGAGTAATGTCTATGCTAGTGGTTCCTTTTACAAGTACATTGTTAACATCAGGAGCATAAATGTTAATTAGAGTAATGACTTAATTCACCAATTTCTTTTCTACAAGGCCATTTGGATCAGAATTCAGCTCCTCTGTTTGAAAGGGCAAGTTCTTTTTAATTAGGACAGCTACTCCATTGGTACTAGTAATAAATGAGAGGAGAGATGAAGGTCTCACCCACCAGGATTTTTCCGCTTTTTTGTTTCCGTGTAGCATTCAGTACTTCAGAAAAAAGCTCCAGTTTTAGTCAGAAAAAAAATTAAAGTCCTAATTCTTATAATGTTAATGTAGATCTTTTACAAACATTTATTTGCAGCCCAGATATTCTCATATCATCATTTTTGAGATAAATTTTCCTCCCTGCATGTTTCAGTAGGTAGATCAGTAGCTTTAGGTCATTGCTATTCCACTGGATCACCCTCCTAAGGCAGGGGTCTGTGCCTGAGTGAGACTCGTTAAGAAAAAGCTTCAAAGACTATTTAATTTCAAGCCTTCTCTGCTGCTGTGCATCTCTCATTCTTCAATCACTCTCTGACCCTGTCGAGGCACACACAAGAAGCTGGGAGAGGATGCGCTGCTCTTAGCAGTGGTAGTGCCCAGTGCTCTGCCTGGTGCTGCCCCAAGCTCCACAGCAAGGGCTTCTGATCCCAAGCTGCAGACATCACAGCAGGGACAGACAACCAGCAAAAAGTGTAGGCTGAGGAGACAGAGTGAGGAACACATGACTGCACTCGCAGGAAAGGAAACATTTCTCCTCATCACTCTAGCTGGGACTGGTAAAGCCTTATGGACTTTCACAAGGCCACTGCCATCTTTCCTTCCTTAAACGTTTGGATACATTATTGCAGAACAGGTTGGATTCTTAGGAGTTAATTCTTGGCAATATTTCTTAAATCTGCCTTAAATCTGGCTGGGCATCTGCATGCACTGGGCATATGCCCTTACAGCAGTTAGTGGCCAAGGATGGTCTTGAGTCAAGAAGGGGCTGCAGTTACATGGTTACTTCACATGCCAAAGCAGCAGAGTGCAAAGGCTGAACTTCATGTTCTCAGAGCCTCTGAAGTACTATATTTCTGTGGGTTCTGAGATCCACATTTCACATTCCTGTCCCCAAAAGAGCAAAGAATAGGAAGGAACAGACATAACTCAGAGTAGACATGGGCGTCAGTCTTCAGCCAGTTTTGCTGGGTACAAATTCCTTCTGGACTCTAGTGCCAGTCTACGAGCTTGTGGGCAAATTCTGTGTGCAGAATCATGAGGTACATTCCTTTACAGAGAATAATAGATGGCAGACAGATAATGATATTCTGTGGAGCAACCTGTATTGCCTCTTAGCACCCATAAAGATGGCAACGTGTGCAGCCAGAGATGTGCTCAAGTATATACATTTACATGCACACAGTAGTAATATCATGCTCAGGCAAGGTTTCTCATACACTGATATGAGAGACAGTCATATCTTAGCTTGACCTTAAGTAGGTCACTAGGAGTTAGCAGTGGGAATATGCAGAGGGCCTCAAAGAACAATTTATTTGGCAATACCAACAATCCCTTCCTAAGATTAAACACAGCAAGGAACTGTCTTACTCTGATGTAGACCCCGAACAGCATTGCTAAAATCAGTGTCTTTAATTCTATAAATGAAAGCCAAGAAGATTAAAGATTAATTAAAAAAAAATTATAAGTGTAAAATCAGTATACTCCTTGTACATAGTTAACGCTTGGTCCAACTTGTTCATACTAAACACCAAATACTAAAACACCAAATACTAAAATTGCAAAATTAATAATTTTGTCAAAATCTCCTCAGTTCTAAAAGAATTTTGATAGTATTGTGGCCAGCTGATACCGCTGAACTTGGCTCAGTACATCTAAAGAGCAAAGTTTAAAGAACAGCAGATTTGCCAGGTTGAAGCTACATCACTGCAATGACAAGTTGATGCAGATATTTTCCCTGTTAAGGCACTATATATATTATAACCAAAAGTTATATTAAATCAAAGGAATATGTAGCCACCACTAGAAAAGAAGTCAACAGTGTAAGCCTTGCTATTAATGGTTCACAGTGTCAGAAGATCAAAGGTGATCCAGGCATGGAGAATGCACAAGAATTAGATCCTCAGACAGAAGGCAAGATTAGATGATCACTAAGCAGGCTGCAAGGAAAAACTTACAGAGTTACTGTCAGTTCTGATTTTTAAGCTGGATGTTCCACATTAAAAATGTCATTCAGAATGATTCTAAAACTTGCTGCTGTGTGCCATTAGTTCAAATGCTGCGTTAACATAACAGTGCTGCATTAACATCAGTGCCTCTCTAGTACAAAGTTTTGTGTAACAAAATTGGAACAAATAACATTCGGAAATGCTGAATTTCCATGCACATTTTCTGTTCAGAAGAACTAATGATGTCATTGTCACTATATTCACCAACCTTGCTGAGCAAGACCTATTTTTGTGTGAAGTTCTCAAAATAGCTTTTAAACTACAGCAGTGTTGGAAGTTGGAATAAATCCAAGACTTGTGAAAGCTGTACCTGATCCCCCTCATCATTGCCCTGTTATGGACCATCATCCTTACTGATAGTTCTCTCTAGTGCTCCTAGCTGAATTTGTCTGAAGCAGACCAGAGGGCTGTTGAGTACAACCTGATCTTTTGGCAGATAAACGGGAACTACAGGAAAGAGGGATGGGAGAAAGCAGCAGTGAATAGCCACACTGGCCAGTTCTCCACCAGCTGGTGCTGGGTGGGATGTCTGTCAATGCCCTAACAAAGGAGTGAAATCCAGCTGTCATACTGATATAATGAATCCCACTCAAACAATGCACAGTAAAGTATGTAAGGATCTTTTAACCCATTAAAAACCCTTTTTTTTTGGCCCTAGCATTACCTTAATATCCAATTGTCTTGTGTTCTATCTCTAAATTTCCTTTAGTTTCATGCAAGCGTGGATTAAATATGGGTATTTCAGGTTAGTAATAAAAAAAGATTTCCAGATGCAGAACTCAGTGTCCTTCATATGCCTGTAAAACAAAGATTGTTGTACACTGAGTGCAGTGGAGAAATGACTGGAAATCAAGAAACCTGAATGGTACTAAGTGTATGTAAAGTTGTACTGGGTAGATGTGAAAGCAAAACAATCAGAACTGCTTCAGCCTGCCAGTACCTCTGCAACTTGGAAAGAGGTTTTGGGCTTGACTGCTCATAGGTCAGTCGGTCCACAAAACAGCAGGACTGTTCATGGGAGAGACAGTTTTAAAACATAATTACCTGGTGGTTAGAAACCCTTGGACCAAATCCATTCACAGACTTTATTTGAAGAAGGCAATGTATGAATGGCTATGAATATGGATGCTTTTTTTACCTAAGTGGCATGTTTTTCAAATTATCATCCTGATTAAACACTTGACTCTCTTTTTCAGGAAAAATGAAGATAATTAATTACTTTAAAAATTATTTTTCCTTGCATTTACTTTTGTTGTTGTTTGGTTTTCTCCTGGCATGAGAATGGTCTTCATGGAAGCTTCTGAGCTAAATTTAACCTATTTACTACCAATGTAGATATCAGTCACCAACTGAAAAGCAGACATAGCCACATGTTAATTTCCCTTTTCTTACTCCTGACTTACCATTTCATTAGATCAAACTGAAAAGCTAACATGCCAAACTATTTACTCTGAGAAAACCTAGAAGGTACTCGTCATTCAGCTAATTACATTTTAAGTCAAGTAAAAATTATTGAACTAAAAATATATTTTTTGAAAGAATAGAAAAACAGAAATGTGAATTGCTTAGCAAAGCTATCCCTATGATTTCATATACTTGCATTCTGGTATTTTGTCTGTCTAATATGGATTACAGCTTCTTAGCAAATGTATTAAGAAGATATCTGAGATTAAGAAACACATTTTTTAAGAACTGTGTTGCCTGTGCATGCTTTGAAACTTACACTTGTTTCTTATACACACTGTAAATTTTTAGTTTCCAAACCATTGACATTTAATTAAACTGACTGAAAATGAAACAATTTCATGGCTGATGATGCTCTATACAGAGTGAAACAGGACAGGAAGAAAATCAGAGGGAGCTTTCACTGGATGAAGGGGTCAATGCATTGAGCAGTCACAGTCTGACAGACACCTCTGGCATTCCTACTGTGTTGGGGAGGTGCTGCTCTGACAATGCCAAATACCCCAGGCATTATAAAAACAGAGAGTGCTCCAGTGTTCTTTAGGATGCACTGTGCAGATTTAAAATGGATATTTTACATTTATAGACTAAACAGACGGTGTGTTCTTCTGGGACAGCCCTATTATGCAGTTGCTAAGCAGCCAGAGCCTCACGTGCACAAGGCCCATGTGCAGTGCCATGCCCAGGCGGAGTGGCTGCATCAGACCTGGCTGTGAAGGCACCTGCACGGCTCCTGGCACACTGCAGCGCTCCCAAAAGCTGGCTGGGCTGCAGGGGCCACGCCTGCACCCCACAAAGTGCCTTCTGGCAATGCCACTAACCACACAATCCCCTACACACAGCCAGGGCATCTCTCTGTGCGCAGATCTCCCTCCCCCATTGAGTCCCGCTGGCAGCAGTGGAGCTCTGGGGATGCCAAAACTATTGGATGGCCCCATCTGCTGTGAATGCAGAGGATGCCACAAATAGATTCACCTGTGATGCTATGCAGCAGCACTGCACCAGGAAAGGCTCAATCTGTGCCCTGAGCACAGGCAGAAAAAGGACTCCTGCCTCAGGGTGACTCCAACTCTGACCTCTCCAGCCTGCTGGCATTTGTCTCTGTTGGGAATGTAGCAACAGACTCTTGTAGCAGCATGAGCTGGTGCTGTGGGGATCCCTGTTGTTGGTTTCTCTGGGTCTGGATTGAAGGCACTTGAGACAGTAGTTCATGTTCAGTCAGACTCAGGTATTTATTATCTCTTATCAGTAAAACAGTCTTGCTACTGTGACTTCGGCAGCTTTTCATTAGAAGGCACAAAATGGCTAACAATCTCTTGTTACAAGGTCTTTTAAGACTAAACGATCCAATTAAGAACTGACACCTAGATTATTTTCCCTTTTAACCCAATAACTGATCCCAAAGAGCCCGCAATGCGGACTTTTCTGCCCAATTACAAAATGCCACCCAAACCCATGAAGAAGAAGGAGGAAGAAGCATGAAGAAGAAACCCAGGACAACACCCTGTGCCCT
This sequence comes from Hypocryptadius cinnamomeus, assembly GCA_013400635.1. Classification (NCBI taxonomy): domain Eukaryota; kingdom Metazoa; phylum Chordata; class Aves; order Passeriformes; family Zosteropidae; genus Hypocryptadius; species Hypocryptadius cinnamomeus. Next base: position 6,337 of record VYZP01051433.1, on the reverse strand, counting down.
CCATCTTGCTTCCATCCACAACATACTAAAAATCCCAAAACCTAAATTTCTCAGCAAGTGATACACCTACACTACTCTCTATAAACTATTTCACACTTTTGTGGATTCTAGTCTATCTTGAAGTCTAGGAAACTTTCTCCATGAATGAAGGTCAAAGACAGCGCTCCCCTGGGGGTCAGGACATCCCAGAGCAGACAGAGGAATATTCCTGGTGCCCTGGGCTTCCACGAGTGTGATCCAAACCAAGCCACCTCTCTTCCCTACAGGAATCTTATTAACTGGAAATGGGATAATATCCAGGTTCTCAGACTGTAACATATCATGGAACCCTTGTGAACACATGCATCCCTGAATTAATTGGCATTTGAATTGTTGACTGGAAAAAATAACTTTAATTTTAAAAGTTTAATACATGGTAACCCTGGGTTTCTCATTGGCCTCCATTGCTAAAAACATGTGCTTCATGTGTAATCTGAACAGGTTCAGGTTGCAGCCAGGGGATTATATGATACTTTGGCTGCAAGACTGAAGAACAATTACCTGGTATCTGTTTCTACAAACACTGCAGAAATATTTGAAAAATGTGACAAAGTCACCTCTTCATCTTTACGGTGCTAAACCAAACAGATTCAAGTCTGACTTTAATATTTCTTATGAATTCCTCTCCAGCTTGTCATCTTCCTGCTTGCACTGCATGCACCACAATTGGACAGAGACAGTCCGGAGAGCTTCAAGCAGCTTCATACACAAAGATGATGCAACCTCTCAGGTCCTACAAGCCTACAGACACCTTATCTCTTTCCCCTAACACCACATCAGGAGCTCACACCCATTTAATGTGGTTTGCTATGTTCTTTAACTGCCAACAATTATAAGAAAAAATATCATGACCTGTATAAATGTGTTCCAGACCAATCATCTTTTCATAAAAAAAACTTCATGTTTACAACCTACCATCATTTACTGAGCTCTTCTAATGCAGAACTGGTCATCTGCCTTTTAACAACCAGCTCCCCATTCAGTAAAACATCTCTTCACACATTTGGGTTTTAGTTTTCAGGACAGTGTAGTATACAACCACTCTGAAAGCTATGGCGTCTGCTTATCAGAAAAACAATTTTTATATACCATTTTATACCTACTGAAGCATAAGAAAGATGTCTGTGGGGCTGTTGCACAGAAGAAGCTGTGAGGACAAAATGAATTAAGCTTAATAGGGACAAGCTAACAGAAATACTTGAAATATTTTGCTTACTAATAAGTTGTTATGACTGAGAAGCCTTCAAGAGAGGTAGATATACACAAGTTTACGTAACAGGAGGACCTGTATCAAGACCTTAGGAAGCAAAGAAATGTGTGTATGTACAAATGTATGGATTCCATCCTGTTATTGACAGAAACTGCATGACAAACTGCTGGAGCAAAAAATGATAGATGAGGTGATATCAGTTACCTCTACAGCTTTGGAACTGGAGAATAAATGGTATACTATATAGTGAATGCATCACAGACCACTGAAATGCTGTAACCTTGACCAAGAAAGTGCAAAGTCAAATTTCAACTTATCTGAATTTTAACTAATGTAAATAAGATTCTTCACACTTGCTTTGTCAAACTTTTTTCAAGTGCTCAAGCAAGAGGCATATTCTTATTAAGACTTTAAATAATATTCCACATTACAGAGGCTCCCTAGACATTTTGGTCTCTACTTAGGCTACCAAAACAATTAGCTGATTTATTTACATGGTTTATTTAAATAAAATCTTTAATAAAAATTATGCATATATCCATAAATTATATAATAAATTATGTATAGTTTCCAGTCATCTAGTTGCACACTCATCCAGGTAATAACATACTTCGACATTTTGTCACAGCTGTAGTATGCGCTGTGGTGGAAGAAAGATTGGAATTGGAATTTTAATCCCCTTGACCTGCTGCAAGCTACACTGATGTACAGTTTTTATCTGTTTAATATGACTGGTTAAGGAAGACACCCTCCCAAACTATGCTTAAAACACTCTGTGTCAATCACACATCAATAAATATAACTGAAAAATGGCAGTTTTCTCAAAATTACTGAAAAGAACTGAACATATAAAATTTTCTCAGACTGTAACCTGATTCTGATACTCATCCATGAAAAACTGGCTTCCACTTCTCATGAGTGGGAAACAGAAAGAAATTTAAGAATGAGATAAAACAAATGTGAAGACAGCAACCTTTGATGTTAGGAACCCATTTAGTTTTATTTAGGATTCATTGCAAATCCCACTCTCTCTAAAAAGTTTTGTGACTTTTAGTGTTCCATAAGATCACTCAAAACTTATTATTTATTTAGTACCATTCATCTCCCAGGTGCTTTAATGACTAGAACATCACAAACGAGTTGCAGAAAAAACACTTAGTGTTATCTGCTTCAGCACGTACCAGCATAGATCTTTTCCTTGCCCTGCAGTTATATTGCTTTTCTGTGTCTGTTTTAAATATAATTAAGGTATAAAATCAATCTTAATGAATTCCCTTTTTTAATCCAATGCCTTCCAAATAAACACATACAGTTAAGATAAATTCTGTTGAGAAAAAAGAAATCAGAATCTCACAAATATTGTAATCTGAAAAGAGCAGTTTACACATTATTTATCCAGCCACCAGCTGAATACTCCAATTCCTCATAGGAGGTGGAGGGATGTTGCAACTTTATTGTTGTAATGGTTCTTTACTGTCAATACTTCCTTCCCTTAAAGAATGAAGAAAAAAAATAGTTTTAGAATAATTTTACTTGTGCTTCTTCAATTTCCTTTTATGTATAGTTTAATTCTCAGGAAGGTCTGATCAAAATGAAAGTGTCAAATGAGTTTTAAATGACATAAGCCAATCCAGTGATGAAATTTCTCATGTTATATAGACTTCATATCCATAGACTGTATTTGCATTTGTTCTAGTTTTTATTTTATAATTAATAATTATTGTGCTTCAAAAACTATATATACAGATTTTCTTAAAAGAAACATTGCCTATAAAGCTGTTTAAATGATAGAATGGTTAAAGTCTGTTTAGATTAAATCAGGAAACCCTTCCAGGCATACAGGGGTCCAAATGAGTTTGTACAGGTACCTGTGAGCACAGGACAGCTCTCGAAAGACTGAAATATTCCTCGGCATTCCAGGCAGATATTCACCATTCTGCTTAAATGGTGATGCACCACAATGGTGCACGGACAGAAAAAAGTATGGAATATTATTTAAGACATGTCTGGAAAGACCAAGAAGTCTCTCCTGTCTGTCATTAACATTCTCTTCAAAATTCTAGTCAGATTTATAAGAAAAACCCTAAACCCTAAACTCTCAGGTCATTCAGAGTTCTTCTGAAACAATTGGCATAACTCTTTTTATCTTTAAGATGAAAGTTTAGGATTTTCTTAATTCTGTTTTACATCCCTAATATTTTCCTCTGAAATTGTCTTTCTGCAGCTCATACTCAAAGTGACACCAGTGTCCCACGCACTGAAATAAAAAGTGGTTCCCTGGCAACAATATTGACACAAAAGTTCTCATGATTTTCTCTCTCATTCCTCTGTCTTAATGGATTGAATAATCTAAATAGCAGAGAAAAGCAGCATGCATATGATCTTAATGAACTGTAATAGCTAGAGCTAGCATGGAAGCAAGCAAAGGTATTTGTGCTATTTATAAACTGCTGAATCAGCTGACTCAGCTTCACCAGCATTTGGAATAATTCATATTATATTCAGTGAGTCATTTCATGAGATACTTTACTGTGTCAGGCCATGTGCAAAACATCCTTACACTTCATTTTTACCGGCAGTTTGATCTGATAGCTATAATATATTGGAGATTAAGAGAAGCAGAGGTTATACCTTCAATATGATCAAGAGATGGGGAAAACCAGCAGTTAATTAACAGACCACAGAATGGAGTGGCCATTTGGATCCAATGCTCTGCAGAAGGCTTAAATCAGTTTGTGATTGCTTAACACTCAGGTAAATTCTCCCCAGAACTGCTACCCATCCCAGAATTACATAATCAGTTAGGATTCAAAAGATTTCTGACATAATTGAGTCCAACCTGTAACTGAACACCACCATGTCAACTAGAACACGGCACAGTTTCAACCATTTTTTCTCTTGCCACTTCA
>VYZP01051432.1:20264-67158 GCA_013400635.1 Hypocryptadius cinnamomeus | reverse complement strand
TATTTATTTATTTAATTTATTTTTAAAAATAAAATAAAATAGCTGCATGAGAACAGACAGTTATTCTGTTGTGTTTGGTAGGGTGCTAGCATATATTTGGGTATACTTCTGGCTTTGGGAGTCTTATAAATCACTCCTCACATTTCTACTCCATTCTCATTCGGAACAGATTTTTCTCATGGAAATATCTGAACCTACCTAACTGTATTTCCATGGAAATCAGCAAAAATAATTTTTTTTTTTATTTTGCAAGTTAGCATTTTCTGACAGAAAATAGCACTTTGTCTAAAAATTCTCAACCAGATTTTCTGAGGTGAGATCTTTCTCTGTATTTGACAAACGTGAGGTGTTTACCTTCAGTATTTTTGTAGGTTGAAGAGGAGATCACAAGTGGAGTGTGCTCTGGGGTGATGAAATCTGGTGGGTAAATTTGTGGAAATTTTGTAAGGAATATCTAGAGCAAAATATAAGAAGATGTTGGTGACTGTCTCTCAGTTCTTACTGAAATTAGGTTAAATTCAGTATGTGGGGGGAAAAATCAGAAAATGCTTTGAAAGGTGGAAATTTCAACCCTTCTCCTTTGCTTTGCAAACAGGGATCTTTCAATCCAATCCTTTCATCCTTGTTCCCACTCTAAATCTCATCAAGCCACTGGACACACATGTTCAGCTTCTCTTTCTGGTTTAGCCTGTGCTCCTGCCAGCCTCCCACTGGTTTGTATTCCTTCCTTCTGTCTGACACCCAGGCCTGATCCTCCCACAAAGGCTCTTCCCCAGTGCTGGGCACCCCTGGGCATTCTTGACTAAGAACTGAGACTTGCAAGTGTCCCAGGGGACTCTGAAGGAGTTTGCAGAGGTGGGGAGCATGTGTTTCACCAGACACAGCTCCACACCTCAGCACCCTCCGTTCATTAATCAGCAGAGCTCATCTGGAAGATGTTTACCAGTCTGAGGCTGGTTTTTGGATTACTGGGTTAATGGCCCTGCTTGGAAACAGTTATCCCGTTTCTGTAGATGAGGCTGGTGCAGTGCAGGACACTTTGTGATAAAGCCTGGTCACAGATCATGAATGCAGCCAGTGCCTTGTTTCCTAGAAGAATCAAGGGGAAATATATTTGCCACCAGACATTAAATGTTGCTTGCCCGACTCCCCAGGCAGTTAGGAGATACTGAACAGTATGGGGGGAGCTCTGTTTGATGTCACATGTGTCCCTCAGCTCCATTCCCCTGTCCAGATTCAGTATCTGTAGTGTTTCACTGTTAACTGAGGTATCTAGAAGTGAAAATTCATGCCATGCAGGGACAACAAATCTGTCTCAGCCGTCTCCAGCCCAGGATTTGGTGTAGCTGTGCTAATTCGCTGACTGAGAAATAAACCAGGGTAATTATCTACTGAGAGGCAGAATTTATTAGGTCTGATGCAAGTGTCTTGTTGTGCTCCTAGAACCTGGTCCAGCTTGTTTTTGAGACCATGCAGGTAGTCTGGACAGGTGCTGCACACACTATAAACAAGATTCTACCGACTTCTGGTCAGTGCAGATCCTATCACACCTCTTAGTCTGGTTCCCTAGGGAAATCACTTACACAATCTAATTATTTGTCTGACCCAGTTTCCAAGATGCTGACACATTTGTCACAGGTTATGCAGATGATTTGGAGACACTTACCAGTTGTCCTTACCCGTTTTGCAAGAATTAGCATCTAAGGAGAGGAAGGAATCCTTATTAATTCTCCCACTGAGGGAGAAGGGAGAGTTCAGCAATTGTTCATTGTGTTTGACAGCAGCAAGGCTCTCGACTGATTTGCACATTGCTCTGATATTCCTTGGTGAAAACACTGCTTCATTCAGCTGCCAAATCAAAAACAAAAGTCAAGGAATGGCTGGGAGAAGATGCCAAGACATGCTAGGGTATTCCCCAGGGAATAAGGGAGCCTGATTATGTTCTTGCAGGGGGGAGGTGAGGGATGAAGGGGGCTGGAGGAATTGTAGTGGGATATGGTAGAGAACACCTGGGGTTATTCCAATAGGGAGATGTAAGAGCTGCAACATAAATCCAGGAATAACTAAGCTTCATTAGCTCCACTTTCAGGGAATAATTTGTTATGAAAATACTGAAGACTTTATTTTGCTGTTTTGGATGCATTTACACGCTGATTTAACCCTCCTACAATTCCTGTAGCAGTCGGGGCTGGTACACCACCTTGCTGTTACACAGCAGGCATCTGCTGTTATTTGACCTGAAAAGATCATTATAGGAGCTTTATTTGCTGTGCATTTAATAAAGCTGTAGCTGTTGTGACTATAACTCATGGCTCCCATGTCATTCCGCAGTGGTGCAACCAGCGATTCAGCATTCCAGGCCCATCAGTTCAAAGGGAAGCGTGAGGGACGCCAATGTATGCCAGAGCATTGCGACTTTTATTGCTCCTCTCCTCTGTTAGGAAGATACATTCTCTAGGAATTGAGAAGTACAAAGCATCCTCGGACCTTGTAGTGCAAAATGTAAAAAGTGATGTTATCTGCAGAAAGTGGACTTCAGATTCTATCAGCGCACATTTAGCATAAAGCATTTCCTATGGTAATGCCTCTCACTTTCCCAGACTTTTAAAGGCTCCAAGTGGCACACAGGCTGCAGACCTCTTTGTAATGTTAATGAATCATCTTAATGGACTGTTTTAGCAGAAACATTCATCACCTTTTGTCCCACAATGATTTTTTTTTTGTTATACTTAAATGGTTAAGTAGGCAATAAATGCCTATCAGACCAACCACTATGCTCTAGTAATCCACCTCACTATAAATCACCAGTGGATTATTATTGTCCTGTTTAATTAACACTCTTAAGGGATTCTATCATTGGATAGACTTTCACCTTGCACTAAGAAGGCATTAACATTTGAAATAAGAAGTGTGTTTATGTGAAAAGCATTAATCAGCATGACCTGGAACTGGTACTGGTGGGTTGGGTGAAATATGTGCCTGTGTCCATGGGTGAGGGTTCCTTACATCAGTTTTCAATGGAAGCTATGGAATACTTACCTAAGTCATAGCAAATTATAGTTCCAGAGAATTATTTATTAGGTCTAAAAGACATTTGGCTATATTTGGTTGAAAACAGCAAGTTTAACCATTTTTATTCTGGTAGTTAGGAAGGCAATGGTTTTGTGAGTGTAACGGGTTTGTTTGTGGTTCAGTTTTTAGAAGACTGGATCAAACCCTTTTCTTTTTCTGCAACAAAAGGTGAGAGGGGAATTCTGATCCTGTTGCTCCTGTGTGAACTCTTTTCAGACTTCCCAGCCACAAAGAGTAAGCCAAGCAGCCAGAGTTCCTGGGAAGGGCAGGCGTGTCAGGAGGCTTGGATGCTCTTTGCAGAACAATCCCAGCAGCTCTTTTGCAAACCAAATTCCCACACTGGGACACGAACTCGGCACAGGATCACTCTCAATATATAAACATTTTTGTACCTAGTAAAGCTCGATGGTGTTTTTCTCCTCCTGGCAGAATATAAAGGTGGCAGCTTGGCTTTTTTCACCCTCATATAATACAATTTAATGCATTTACAAGTAATTTCCTCATCTTTTGTCAGGAGAGGAAGACATTTGAGAAAGGCTCTTGTTAAGGCACTGTTTCCCATCCATGATATCTTATCCTGCTCTCTTTGATTTTGTTACATTGGTAATACCAGTAGTGCATTTAACAACTGCTCCTTCTTTGGATTCCAGCACTAACAGCAGCATTGTGAGATAACCCACTGCTGGATTTCATTTTACAGACAGAGAACTGACATGTGCAGAGATTTTCTGAGGTCTTTAAAAGACAAAACTAGTAGCAGAGCTCAAGAGATCCTGGTTCTTGTCTGCACACAGACCTGGTATGCACATCCCATTCCTCCTGGCATTTTCATTCAATTATTTCCCAGTATAGACTCCTGCAAATTAAAGAACAAATAAAACTGCTAAGTGGAACACAAACACACTAAATCTTTTTAATTAAGAGATTGAATCTCTTAGTATAAATTCATTTCCTGAAACAAAACTCCAATTATGTAAGATTAATTCTTTCCTCTGAGATTGCAGGGATTTATTGACTAACAAAATCTTCTATTGCGTAAATGGAAATGTGCTTTTTAATGCAGCTTGCTGCTCAGAGGCAAAACCATAGCATTAGCCTTTCCACTGGGCATTTTTGCTTTAGTTGCCTGCTAATCTGCCAGGTTTCTTTCTATTTGTAACAGGAAAGGGCTAAAATGATTCACATCTGAACATGTGGTAAATAACACAAAACACTAAAGGAGTTTAAACAAGATGAGAAATTAAACTAGGCTCCTAAAAAGCCTGTTGTGATTGCAGAAGGAATTGTAATGACAGAAATAAGAATATCATGTGTGCAGGGCAGTGTTGTGAGGAGGTGTGTGTGTGTGCCATTGATCACACAACAGTTTTTTCAAATCATTTAACACAGATGCAGAAAATCCACAGAGTTTCAAGTGCAGGCACGTCCTGAGAAGAATCTCCTCCATTCCCTCCAGTCACACCCAGCTCATTAAATCCATCACTGCCTCGCAGTAAGCCCCAGGGTTCAATCTTTTCTAGAGCACTGTTACTATCCAACCTTTTAGCTCATAGAGTGGGAAGCCAAGATTTCATGTCTATGCATATGGTAGGACTCATAGCCAATATTTCCTACAGTTTCCTCCTCTCCATCCCAATCTGGACATATATAATAGTTTGGTTATGTTCTTGGGGGTTTTTTGAGCATTTTTTGGGGGGTTGTTAATTGTTGAGGTTTTTTGGGGGTCTTTTTGGATAGGTAAAACTTCAATGTTGCTTTCAGGTTACTTTCTTATATCCTATTCCAATGACCTGTATGAGGGTGGCAAGTTAAAACGTAATAAAACCAGGAATCTGTGCTCCATGTAAGTAGCTGGCCATGAGAAACTGCAGCAGGGATGGATATTGAATGACTTCAATAGTCCAGCCAGGTTTTATCAGAACAGGTCATCAACCTGTAGGCTGCCTAAACCTGTTCCACTGCTTCCCCATTGATTAAATATCTGGAAGCATTTACACCTATATCAAATTCTCCATAATCTATTTTATCTTAATGACACCCAAGTTCTTTGTCAAGGGCAAAAATATTCCCTCCAGTGGTGAGAGAGGATGGGGTATCTCCTTAGTGTACTTCAGTACATTGAATTTCCTTGAAGCCAAACTATGATCTCAGGTTCTCATGGGCTGAAATACTAGCAGGACTGCAGGGATATAAAGGAGGTAAAACCTGCCTGTGTACGCCCAGATGTTGAGGAATTTAGAACTGGATTTTTTTCATTTGACTGCAGACCTGACAAATACAGAGGAAAGGAAGGAACAGAGAGAATGTGTAGCTTCCAGCCAAGTTCTGATGGCCAAAATTCCTTCTGAATCTGAATATCTGTATCATCAAAACAAGACAAAGGGTTTTGCCTGAAGTTGTCACCTGCTCCTGTCATTTGGGTATTTCCATTCTCCTTCCTCTGTGTTTGGGCCCAGCCTATTTTCCTGCTCTCCCCCTCTGCCCCAGACAGAGATGCAAACATCCTGAGCACTGCATTCCCTCCATCTTGCTTCAGGCTCCTAAGTGGTTCTGTCTTTTTTCCCACTTTCACCCTCCTTTCTTTCTTTTCTTTCTTTTCTTTTTTTTTTTTTTTCTCTTCCTTCCATAGTCCATGGCAATAGGAATCAGGGGAAGCAGTGTGGAAATACATTAAAATTTGGGAAAAAACCCACCAAAACCTCAACCTAGTGGCATGTCAAAGGTGGAAAAAGGCTGATTATTCACTGTCTTGTTCAACATCATGAGTAAGGAGCATCATAACTAATTACGAGATGGCAGGTTCAAGAGCACACATCTTTGAGAATGAGTATTTAACCTGTGGAACTCCCTGTCACAGGATGTGTTATGTCAGAAATGTGCATGAAAACCATTAAAAAAACCCCTGATGAATACAAAGACACCACCAGAAGTCCTTGAATATGAAGTGCCACCAGTTATTCCAGAAGTCTTTGAGTCATAAACATGTTGGGAATACATCAATGAACACTGGTTTTGTACTCTTCTCATGATGCCCAGTATTTCTTGCTGTCAGAGGGAGGATATTAGTCTAGGTGGACTTTGGATTAACAAGTATAATAGGTCTTATGCTTTTTATTAAGAATAGAGGGCAGGATGCAATTTATCCCTTAGTTGTCAAACAGGACTACAAAGTGTTGTGGTGTTTGCTCTCCTCTTACTTTTTCATCTCTTAATCCAATCCAGTGAAGTGTGGTAGATGTTTCTTATGTTTTGCTGCCAACTGTTTCAAGAAGTTCATACAAAAGCTTCTCTCATCAAGAAAATTTATGTGTGGGCACGAGTCCTTGCAGCAGTATGTTGAAGCACAGAGACATTGTTAGATCCAAACTGATGGACTCAGTACAACAGGGGCAAAGTCTCAGGAGTGGGTTTAAAAAAAGAAAAGTTTCAAACACTTATCAATGTAATAAAGCATAAATCTATATTTCTGTATCTCCAGGCATTATCTTTACCATTACAAATTTTCTGTGGAGAAAGCCTTAGTTTGCCTGTAGGCAAATCCATGCCTTGAGTTTTAACACTGTAGAGATAATTATGTCACCCTTGTTGTAAACGTTTTGTGTTTCTTGAATAAAGAGTCTGTATTGAAAATATTAACCACTGGTCTGTGGAAACTGAAAAGTTGCAAAGGAAAGGAAACCAATTTTCTCAGTGGGTGCTGAACAGCCCAATGGTTGGAACTGTGTTTGGGAAGCACTAAAATTTATATAAGCCATCTGAAAAGTGCTAGTGGATTTAAAATCCTGAGGGAAAGGTGAAAACTTGCTGGTGTCACAAAGTGCCTTAAATGGAATATCTGTGGTTTAAGTGATCAAAATTAACCCCTTTACTCTCACACACAAATGGTAAACCAACACTTAGATAAATATCACAGCTGATGTAACAAATACCTGAAAGTGCAGGTAATAAATACAAGAAAAAACCTGTCTTGATTATTCAAGTAACTGCTTCTAGTTAATTAGCATGCTTATGGGTTTTGGGCCAATGGAGTTTTGCAGTTTCCTTTCAATTGAGTTTTTTTCAACTTTTCTTTTTAATCCCATTGGACACAGTGATGTAATAGTGCCGAAACAATTGAATGAATTCATTGTGAAGAACTAATTTTTGATTCAGAGATGATAGTCAATATTGCATTGCAAATTAAGCACTATTGGGGTTTGCTTGTAGAAAAAGAATCCATTCCTCAACAAAAAATGGCATTCTGTCAACTACTAATTGCATACAAAGAATTTTAAACAAAACCAGGTAGCACCTGCATGTAACATGCCTGTAAGATTAAATGTGTGTAATACTGTAATCTGTGTAATATTAAAGGTAGGAGATATCTGAAACAATAAAAAACCAGAGGATGGCAATTTTTTGTTTTCTATTGGGTTTTTCAGCTGTACTCATACTTGGCTGTTGTTTTTGTAGTTTTTGAGGGAGTTTTGTTTTTGCTTTTCAAAGAATGCCTGAAAAATGAGTAACATTTTTTCCTAATTTTCAACTGAACCTCCCACGCTGTGATTTATGGCCACTGCTCCTTGTTCTGTGTTATGACACTACCTACCCTGAACTTGGCTGTCATCTCTGTAGCTGCTGTGCAGGCAGAGACCAGTCCCTGGCCTCTGTTTTGCCAGGACAAGCAAGCCCAGCACCTTCAGTCCCTCCATTTCACTGCTGTGCTTTTGACCCGCAGTATCCCAGCACTGAACCTCCTGTCGATTCTCCACACTGCTCTAGGACTGGAGGAGCCAAAACTGGGCACAGAATAACCACCCCCATCGATCTGAGTTTGCCCAGCCTCACTGCCAGGTCCCTGCTCTGCTCCATCACTGCCTCTTTCCTTGCCAAATGGATACACAGAGGTGCCTGGGAGCTGCTCGTGCCTGTTCAAATCAGTGTGAAAGAGGGTTTGAGAACTTCAGCCTTTTTCTCATTGTAATCTTTAGGTCACCATCCCAGCTATTGGCAAAGCCATATTTTTCTGTTGTGCTTGGCTTTGGAGACACTGGCTTCTGTGCAGGACACACCAGAGGCAGAAACTCCATCCCTCTATTACCACATAGATAGAGGCATGACTAGAAAAAGGGAGAGAATGACAGGTTTTTCCATGGATGAATAACTTCTGTGCCCTGGGGACTGTAAATAGCTGTTATAAATCAATGCAAATTGGCTATTACTAATCTTGCCAGTAATGAAGTGAGAATGAATGGAGTACAAAGATGAACTTTACATATCGTTAGCACCAATCTGCCTCGCTGCATTTATGGGCAAGGCTCTACCTAGGAGGTCAGTTGGCAAAACTTACAGGTTTTTCTTTTGGAAATTATGCATTTGTGCTGCACAGAAATGTCTCAAACATCCAGTCCATTTGGGGATTTTACAGTTATGAAAACTTGAAAACAATTGTTTCATAATTTCTCAAGCACTCAGCAGCAAGTACTTTTATTACAGTGCTTTAGCATCACAGTATATAATTTAATATGTTTATTACAAGAGTGTCATATGAAACACTGAAGTGTATAATTTCAGAGTAAAAGTTCACTTTCAGTTTAGCTCTCAAACAGAAAAAGGAATGATCTGCAACACAACCTGGTCAGTCATCCTTCTCCAGTCTCAGAATTTGAATGCTATGCCCTTGTTCTTCAAAAATGAAGATTTTTGATGTATTTGCCATCACAAGACAACGGACATATGTAGAAAATCAATGTTTTCAAAACTTAAAGGAATGGTTCTCTCCTGCTTGAATCTTTCAGAGGGAAGAGCCAATACAGTGTAAGAGCAGCTGTTCAGCAACACCTATTATTTGCTTACATTTCATGACTAACTTGAGGCACCCCATCATTAAAATGAGAGTTAGGAATTGGCTCTCCTGATTTACTTCCTAGCTTTCCATAATTTTGCTGAGGATATGATCTCATCCAGCTCTACACACCACCTAATAATCTGGACTGGTTGATGAGCACTTTAATTTTCCTTCTGATGAAGTATCAAACTTCAATAAAGAGCTGAAAGATAATCTTCAGTTTAATTTATAAACAAAACTTTAGATAATCTTTTCTTAGGACTAATGGGTGGTTGATGGTATCTTCAGCAATGTCATTTCTATATTTTTTATTTTTTCTTGGCATGCTAGGGTCCTAATCTTGCATTCCTGGCACTCAAAACTCCTCATGAATGGATCCAAACATGGAAGCATTCCAGTAAAATGCATGAGAGACCCTGTAACATTACAGAGTAGAGGACATGCAGAAAAATGTTGAAATAATAAATTAACACTACATCAGATTTTTAGAAAGGAACTCTGTTGACAAGTGTTAGACCCACTTGTCATGCAAGGCACAAACAGGAATTCCCAAACTTGCAAAGGTACTGCTGGCAGCAAATGGCATTTCTTGTTCATTTATTGTTTATTAAAATGAATGTGCTAACACCAAAAAAGCCCAAATTTTGCAGAAGCACAGAACTGTTGTATATTTCTTTCTAACAACATGTATGATCTTACCACAAGGCTGATGACTGAGATGTGAGATCCAGCAGAGACTGCAGCAAGTAATTGTGTTAATATTTTTGCACTGACTTAATTAGAAATGAGGGGTTTTTTAATGATTTGGTTAAACTGATGCAACATCCTGTAATGGACATAACTTTGCAGATGTAAAGATGTTCTTAGTATGTAAGTCATCACAGTAAATTATAATAATATATCTTATATTAGTAAATTAAATAAAGGATCTTAATCAATTGCATCATGATCTTATTCAAAATTCCCTTTCTACTTTCCTATTTTGCCATATGTTATATATCAGACAAAAATATTTTTCTGCAAAAAATAAACCAAGCTTACTACAGCTATGCATGGACACTGTGCATTTCTCCATGTGGGAAAAGTGACCAAAATAGTTATTTCTGAATAAACTATCCATAACAGCTCCCTGTGTGGATATTCTAGTCTGGAAAAGTCATGGGTCAAATAAGTCATTGTAGAATAGCTGATCCTGCAATAGCAATTCCAGTCCACTTTCCAGTGTAGAAAAGCCCTTAGTCAACAGCTCCAAACTCCTGTTTCTGCCAAAAGATTTTTCTCTTTAGAGAATAATATAAATCTGTTCTATTCAATTCTTTAAGGCCCAAATTCTGCACTGAACTCCCTTTGGGAACAATATGTGAGATCAGTCAGGGAGAACTTTATATTATAGGAGTTTGTATTTATGTGCACAGACTCCATGGTTTTATTACACATTTCATTAACACCTTCCTGTGGCTGTGAGCTGTACACAACTTTGGCTGTGGGACACCTGGGTGATTCTTCTGTTCCAGTGCCTCCTAGATCCCTAAAGCAGCAGGCAGAAAGTTGTCTGGAAGAAGATCCATCAAACCAAACCCAAGGTGTTTGGTGGCTGTCCTGGCCAGCAGCAGTGGGACAAGGCAAAACAGGGCAAAATGTCACCCCTTCCTCCATGCCCAGGTGCAGGGATGGCTCACAGCAGTGACATCCAGCTGACACTTTGAGTTTGCTCTGAGAACTGAGAAAAGAGTGATCTGTGCAGAAAGACTCTGAAAAATGTTTGAATGGGCTAAAATTGTATCCTGAAAAAGCAGCACAGAGTCTTCACTGAAGGCTGACCAGCAATCTCACTGCATCCAGCACTGCTTGTGAACAGCTTGGTAAGATATGCTTTAGGCTGAATTTGTATTTTTATTTGGTTTTTCTCTTCTCCAGTAGGACAAAAAAAAAAAAAAAAAAAACTAAGATAAGATATCCATGCTAGTTTTTATTTGATATACTTTTTACTGAGTCTTAAGACCCTCAAAAGCAAAGGTTGCCATTTATCCAAAATTACATCACAGTGCCCCTGGCATTTTTGTGGTGTGGACCAATTGACATTAGTAGCTCAATTAAAATCACCAAATGCATTTTAAAGAATGACATAAGGTTGATTTTAATCGAGACTTCCAAAAATGAAGTAGAATGTTAATCAACTGCCCCACCCACTATTTATATGGCCCACAGCACTCAGAGCTCCTACATCATCCTCTGACTTCCTTTTCCCCAGGGATTATTAAATAGTTAATAAAAACTGTCTGAAGTCCACCCCAAGTTTTACCTGTTGGCAGAAATCTGGGGTTGTGACACCATTAGTGTAGCGTTCCTATAAATGCAGCAGATTTAGGTTCAAATAGTTTAATGTACAGCAGGTGGCATTTTTGTATTTAAAGAGTAAAACCACACCTGAGTGTTCATGCTTTCTAGGATTTTGCCAACAAAAGGAAAACAGAAAATAAGACAGTTTACTTTTTGAAAGCCAGAAGAAATGGTGCAGCTGTTTTCAAGATTGCTATTTTCGAGCTGTCATATGACCATGGAATAGAAGCCATTCTTGCTTTCCAGTTATATTTTAGTACAAATATCTTTCATTTGTTTGTTTCAACATATTTCCCCTTCAACACGTTTTTTTAATCAGAATTTTTCCTAATAGGCTAGAGGAGTGTTCTATCTTAGTGTGAGACCAGTTCAGGGGAGAGGGAGGAATAGTGACTAAGTTAGTACTGGGCAAGCTCAACCTTCTCAGCATGTAAAAATTATGTGTTCAAATGTTCAGGCATACAGAGCTGCCTGTTTGTAGCTTAACTACTATGAGTGCATGTGGAATTCATGCTAAATTATTAAAAAGTAATGTTTTATTTAATTTACTTTGTGTTTCTTTGTCTCAAACACCTATTTTGCCCTGCCACCAAAAATATTATCCCTAAAACCATTAGAAAATGTGGATCTCAAAATTGACAGAGGGTAGACGAAAGATACTTTTCCTTTTAAGAATAGTCTGTAGAGTTTTTTTTTTTTTTGGCTGAAAGATAAAATACCAAAAGAAGGGATGGTAACAAAACCCCACTTCCTCTTGCAGTGACTTGACTCACCACAGAATAAATACTTTGCAGGTGTTCCTCACTCTGGAGCCAGGTAGACTGCACACATGCATTATTTTTGGATTGTTCTTTTTAACCACCAATGTTATTTGGAAGGAGATATCCCATTTAAAGTTGTGTGCTGTTAGCAGTGAATGACATTTCATCTCCTATTTTTCTGGGCTTTGCTCATTAGAAATAGATCAGTAACTTTTCATGTAAATGGCAGGTGATAGATGTTGCTCCTGTTTCATCACAGTGTTAAATTTAACAGTTTCTGGGTGGTAACACTTTCTCTGGCAGCTGTGGTGCCATCTACTGCACAGCTTGGTAGAGGCAGGACAAGAGAACTGCATCCCTCCACCGATACCTTAGCTTCTTTCTTCCCATCTTAGCATTTAAAAATGGTTCCTCATTTGCTTTCCTGGTAATTTTCCTCCTTATGCATATATATAAAAATGTATATAAATACATATTAGATTATATATATATATGCACATTTATCTATAAATGTATATATGCGTATTTCTGTAATTTTTAAAATATATGCAGTCCATATTTGGAATTTAGTTTTGGTGGGTTTTTTGAAAAGAAGATTTTAAAAAGGGAAAATAAAGAAAGAGGACTCTAGAAAAACAATCTGCTAGTTCATTTCTTGATTGTAGTTAATTTACTTATGTTCTGGATACAAATTTATCTGGTTAGAGATATTTATATTTACATATACGTGTGCAGTATTAAGTTGGAACATGGAAATTTTTGTTATTGTTACTTGTTTTTGTTAACTCAGATATATACACTAAGTATTTTAGTTGGGGTTTTTTATGATTGCTGTTTGATGCTGTGAAGAAGTAAGTAGTTAAATTGGCTTCTCATAAGTTGGTGTATTTAGTTTTGTTTGCAATCTGTTGCTGGGGGCATGGTGTAATTTTGGCAGTTCTGTATCAAAAAAATCTGTTGATTTTGATGTAGAGTTGTTGGAAAGAGCTACAGAGATTTTACATAAATATTTCCGGAATGATCTCAAGATACCTAAAGGCCAAAGACTTAAGATGAAAGCTCTGAAAATTTCAGTTTATTATTTCCCTTTTCTTTGGCTTCCCTCTGTTAATTGAAGCACCTTGTGCTCATATCATCATAGCCTGAGGTTTTCCTTGAATACATCAATGCATGAATTTTTTAATTACCTACCCAGGCTGGACTTGGATTGCTCACTCATATGAGTACCAAAGAAGAAAGGTTCAGTGGCAGTAGCTAATGGAGCAACATTTTAAAAACTACATCATCTAATTTGCTAACAAGTCCAAGCATCACCACCTTTGAAATGTTGTTGGCTGTGAGCTGGATTGAGCACAGCTTCCAATACTGCTGACTGCTGTGCACTAAACATTATGTTATCAACAGCGAGCTTTGAAAATTTTTCCCTAGAAAGGACAAGCCTTATGATACTTATCTCCTAAGTAACTTCTAACACTCTCAGAGAGACGTCTAATGAGGAATCAATTATGATGACATAGTTACGAGTTGAAAATACAACTTGGCATATGCAAAATCTGCAAAAGTAAGAGAAGTTAAAGTTCGTGTTATTTGGGGTTTTTTTGCCATGGAGCTGATGGAGCAGGAGCCCTGATCTCTGCACACAAAAGCACTGCAGAACCAGAGAGTGCCAAGGACTACCAGGGGCTGCTCCTCTGCCCCACACCACGATTCCCAGGAGTGCTGCATTTTCTCTTTGCAATCACCATGAATTTAAACATTCTGAAGTGACAGACAGGATTTTTTGTAGGAAAAACTGAACATTAAAGGTGAAACGCACCAAAATACTCAATGTGTGGGGTTTCTTCCCAAATTCACTGTCGATGGCTGCCTGTGTGACCCATTGTGCAGCTCTGCCCTCTGGCCGGGGACGCCACGTGAATAACAACAATCCCAGTTCAGCCATAACCCTTACAAATTTTAGCATTCTTTTCTTAAATTTCAGCTTCTCTGGAAGCCAGTGATTCATGACTCTTAGAATTGGGGTTTATTGTTTGTTCAGAATACAAGACTTTAACAGCGTATTGAGAAAGATTTGACAACATATCGCAAGATTGTCATAAACCTTCAGAATGCTGAAGGCAAACGTTAAAAAGTAGCACTAAATCTTTAGTTCAACTTCAGTGGAAGTTAAATTCCACTTTGGGGAAGGACGTGGATTTTTCAACAGCTGGAGCTGCACTGGAGTTCCATCTCCCTCAGCTTCCCGCCATCCAGGAATGGACATTTGAGATTACGGGAAGAGGAAAATGGCTGGATGAGGAAGGTAGTGATCAGCTGTTTGGCCGCTCCTGAGCCAGCCTGGTCGGGTTTATTCCAGAAACCGGGGTGCTGTGGAGTTTGTGGTCAGACATCGGCTCCATGGACGGGCCTGAGGCCCAGCGTCCAGCGCCGGCCATGGCCTGGCAGGGTGGGCGGGGCCACCGCCTGTCAGTCAGAAAAGGGCGGGAAAAGCCCTCAGGCATCCAAACCAGCAGGAGCGGCCTTGGCCAGCCGGGAGAGGAGGGAAAAGGCCTTGGCAGGTCAGGAAGGGTGGGAAAAACCATTGGTAGGTTGAGAAGAGTGGGAAAATCTCTCAGTTGGCCAGTCAGGGTAGGAAAAGTGCCCAGCTGGTGAGAAAGGGCGGGAAAAGCCTCAGCTGGTCAGTCAGGGTAGGAAAAGCCCTCAGCTGGTCAGGAAGGGCGGGAAAAGCCCTCAGTCATTCAGAAAGGCCAAAAACGGCCCTTGGTTATTCTGGAATGGCAGGAAAAGTCCTTGGTCAATTAAGAAGAGTGGGAGAATCCCGTGGTTGGTTGGGAAGAGAAGGAAGAGTCTTTGGTTGGTCTGGAAGGGTGGGAGAAGTTCTAAGTTGGTCAGGAAAAGCCCTCAGTCAGACAGGGTGGGTGGAAAAAGCCCTCAGATGGTCAGGAGAGGGTGTGCCAGCTCCTGCTCATTATGAAGGGAGGGAGAAACCCTCAGTCGGTCAGGAAGGGTGAGAAAACCTTGACCTTGGTTTCTACAGCAAATTTCTGCCTTTCCTCCGTGATCCTGTGGTTTGAGCTCAGGTCATGTGTTTTACGTCCAGCAAGCAGAAAGACCATTTGCAATTTCTGTGATTGCCTCTTTTTGTCTCTTTTTAACAGGGCTTCTTCCCTGTCCAGAGAAGCTGGACTGACCTGCACCAGCTTTAATGGAGGAGCATGGACTGTGTCCCACTGAAACTCCAGCTGGGAACAAGGCCAGCTTCAGGGAAACAAGTCTGTCTGGTCAGGAGAGCCAGGTCCCCAGGTAAAAAATGTAAAAAATAGCACCTCCAATCTCTTTCTGTGGAAATGCTTGAGTAGGTAGGACACTATTGCACCAAACAGGCTCATGCTAAAGCAGAAACATAATCCAATACAAAACCAAATGTGGTCTTGGATTGCAAACAGCATCTTCATTCCCTCAGACCTCTCCAAAAAGTCTGTGGCTACAGAAATACAGAAAACTGACAAAATAAGCATACTGAATTACACCAACAAAAAACCCTTGTCAATTTTTAAGAAGTCTTTCTGCACACAGTACATCAGTCTCAGCAGCCAGACCAGTCTGGAAGTATCATGAAGGTATTTTAAAAATAAAAGGATATTATTATTAACATTATTATTTGGAGATTTCTTGGTCTCTGGCTCATGACTTCAGTGATACACAGGTCTAAGTTTTGGAGTGTGTTAGTTTCTTACATTGCAGGTTTTCATTTGTAACTGTTTCTTTTGTGTATCTTGTTAGCTTGCTAAAGGTGCTATAATATTAATATTTTGTGCCATTTATGTTGAAGATCTGTTCTCGTTCTATATAGAAACAAGTGTCCACTCTGCTGCAATCTATTAGAAATTATCAGGCAAACCCTATGAGCTGTGCAGCACCTTCCCTTTCTCTGCTCAGATGTCCTTGTTAACTAAACCACAGTGAATTTTAAGTAGGCATACTTGGCCAGTGTCATATGTTTGCTTATTAAAATTCAGATAATCTCTGCAAAAAGAGACAGAATATCAGCAGGGGGTACACGGAGACTTCCTGTCCTCTTCCTTCTATTTTGCATTTTACATATTACATTTCCAATTTCTGTTGGCTAGCAAAAAAGGAACTTGGGATTGGAACACAAATCTGGACTTGCAAATTCTGCAGCAAATACACCTGGAATATTAAGATAGTTACAGTGGACAGAATAAAGTGAATAAGCAAAATATTTATAAGTATCAAAGTAATGACAGGATTTAGAATTCCTGCCTATCTGGTCTTTCATCCATCTGCCCATACAGATTTTTATTGCCTTCAACACTAATTTTTGTTCTTCTGGAACTTTAAATTGCTCTAAAAAACTATAATCTAGTTTCAGCAGTGTGGAGAGAGTGTGGAAGCTGAGCTATAAAATGGAAGAAACATACTCAGCTGATAGAACGGAGCTTTAAAGACAGCTTATTATTTAATGAATTTAAGGAGACTCTGCTTAATTTAAAAAATCATTCTTGCTGATTTGAGATAATTCATTTTGTGTGGCATGCACTGGTATTGACTCATCTTTTCTCTGTATATTACTTAATGACAGAATTGCTGATAAAATTTTGATCTAAAATGAGTTCCATGAATTCTTTAATTCCTACCTAGACTTAGGATAGTGCAGAGTACACTTGTAATTTTAAGGACAGCTGAAACGCTGGAGTCAGATTGCTTATGAAAATAAAAAGCATCTGTCATAACACTCAACCCAGCCTGGAGTTTTACTGTAAGGGATCTGCTGCAAGGCTGCTTTGTCTTTTTAGGTGAAAGATACAGATTTGATTCTTTGCATGGTGTGTCTGTTGAGACTGAGCCTTCATGTAATTTAAATCCTTAGCAGTTAGTTCAGGGCAGCAGATCAAAAGGTTAATGTGCAATGGTACAACAGGAAGTATTTGTAGTCTTGAACACTTTTAAAATTTATAGCATTTAAAAACAACTTTGCCAAAATCATGGCCAAAGCCAATATTACCTCATTTATAGTAAAACATTAATCATTAGTCACAAACCAGCCAGTTGGTCTAGAAGTTCAGCTGGTGAAAAATTTGATGGTTACAGGATTGAACAGAAATATACTTTAAATTGTGTCCTCTATTCATGCATTTGCAATAAAAAGACAAAGGTATTAGGGAAACTGAGCAAAATTTAAAAATGAAAGTGTTCCTCCACATTTCTGAACTTTAAGTATGCTGTAAGCAGTTTTGGCTTACATGATTTTTGTAAGAGTGGGGATAGTTGATAAAATTGAAAGTAGAACTAGATTTTATCATATGTGATCTGTGTTGTTAATTCTCTTTGTTTCAGTTCTGAAGTTCTTGAAGCAATAGAAAATGTTATCCAAGGTGTACTTCAAAGCCTGGCCCAAAAAAAAGCACCTGTTCTCACAGTGGCTAACAGAGCAGACTGGAGGAACATAGAGTAAGTAGTAAATATTTAAAAGTCCTGCCTTCTATTAATACAAATGCCATGAATATGAATTTGATTATGTAACTTCCAGAAAAGTTAATCATACATAATCATTCTATAAGCATTAGAATCAAGAAATAATTTCAAAAAGTAATGGACAAATAAAAAGTAATGTTTAGTAACCACTCTGAACAGGCATCATCATGTATTAAGTAATAGCAGACCACAGCACAAAGGGAAATGTAAAACTACTGTAATAGGGGTTGGAAAGGGAAAGGGAGGTCCTATAAACAATCCTTTTCTGGAAGCAGTAGAAACCAGAAATGATAGGTTGTGTTAGAGTGAAAAAAACTGGTTTAGGCTGGAAGAAATTACTGGCAACTCTGTTCTTCAAACCCTTTGAGTGCTTCCTACTTTCTTTTCCTCTGCTTTTCCTCATGGTATCATATTTCTTAAAATGATAGTGATAAACATATCCTTTTATTCTTCAGAGAAGATACATCTCACCTCTCGCAGCTGTGTGTCTTACCCATGTGCTAAGTTCACTACCAGCAAAATAAAGCAAACCAAGTTTCCAGTATGCTATCTAAATTTCAGATGTTCTGCCAGCTGACCTAGACAGGATCAGAGAAAAAGAAACCTGTCCTCCTTTATAGCACATTCTGTCATTTGTAGAAGTTGCTTGTGCAACAGTGTTTTTCCAAGGAGTTCATTTAAACTGAAAATCATCAAACCTGAGAGATTAGCTGATTTCTGCAATACATTATCAAAATAATAAAGGAAGACACAAATCTATCTATGGCCTTGTAAGAGCTTTGGACATCAGTGGGTTAAAGGATATTCAGCTTGATAAGATTGCAGAGGTGCTTGTTGTACATGGACACATTACAAACACTTAAGGCTGAGGAAGCACAGCAAACTCTCCAGACATAACACTCCGGTGGAATACTCATTTAATGAGAACAATAAACTTCTGCCAATCAAAAAACCTGAGGGCCCTGAAGGTAATCAGTTAACTGAAAAGCTTGTAGGTTCCAGGGAATTTAATGGTTTGTGTCTTGATAGTTTGACAAAAATGTTTCACTTAGATGTCTGTAAAATTAAAATACTCTTACAAAGTTTTGCAATTTTTGGCAGTCTTTGGGGAAATGGCATTCCATGCTAGAAAAACAAATGTGAGCTGTTCGTTACCATCTGAACACATATGGGGGAAAATGTTCAAATTGAAACGAGTTAAGATCACAGTATGTTAAAAATAAGAGTCATCAATCACACCAAAAAGAGCAGAACCATTATTTCTGGTGGAGAAGTGTAATCTCAGGTATGCCTTACAGAAAACTACCCTGCTGGAGTAAGCGCAGTCCTGGGAAGAATGGGAGTGATCCAGGCTTACCCTGAGAATAATTCAGGGTAGCCTTGATTACAGTTTTCCTCCTTTTCAGTTACAGTGTCGGGAACAGGCAATCGAAAAGCACAAATAACTTTAAAATGTTGCAACACAAAGGCAATAAAGTTACTTTAAAGCTGCCAGGCAGATGCTGCACGGGCTGTCCCTGTGGGTTTGTGCAGCGTGTGCGCTCTGCCACCCAAAGGACGCACGGAGCAAAACCTTGCACAAACGAATTTGGAAACACGATGTGGTTTGGGATCAAATTATAGCCATTAAACCACCAGCACTTTTTAAATGGACATGCGAAACTCTGAAATGAAAAAGAATGCTTTAAAGGCAGGATCCTAAGGCACTAAGTTACTTTAAAGTAAAATAATGAAGTGTCCTTAAAATAACTGATTCTTTCAGTGAAATGTGCACCTTCAGATGTGAAATGGTGAAGCATGGAATACTGGAGCTCCTTGAGGTTAAACAACTGTTTAGAGAGCAGGATACACCCCCTTTTTGTCTCCAACATTTAGAATACAATTAAGTTAGCCTGATAATAATTTAAGGGCATAATTTAAATAGTATTATTGTATTCTGAAACAGTAACTGTTTTTTATACAGTCTACATCAGGAAGTCACTTGTGTCAGATTATTTTTATTTTAATAATGATTCAGATTTTTTCTTCTCATTTCTTCCTTTGTTTTCATACTAAGTAATTACTGATGCTGATATATTAACAGTTCTAAACATGTATAAAATCCTTTTCTTCTATTTCTGTCTGGAAACTTATCTACTTTATACTTTAATTCAGTCTTGAAGCATCTTCCTGAGTAAGTCTTTGCTGCCTTTTTCCTTTGGCCAGCTCAAGCCCACCCAAGCTGATGGTCTCTGTGCTGAGCCTGAAAATAGCACTGCTCTATTTGATCATGGGAAAGGGGTTTCTGAGTCTGAGTTACCTTGCAGAGAACAATTCACCTGTACTCAGGAAGATTGCAGTTTACTGTGTTTGTTTGCATTATGTCAGATTTAAAGATTCTGTAGGTCTACAGATGATACCAGGTTGTACTACAAAACAAATAAGAAGTGACTGCCCTCAATCAGCAAGAAGATTTGGTAAGTTAAAAAAAAAGTCCAAGGTGGAGTTCCTGGGCTTTTCTTTTTTTCCCTTTTCTTCCCAACTTCCTAAAACACATCCAAATATTTTGATTAACCACACTATGGTTTGGAAGTGTGTGGCTGATATAAGCTGATACTATGATCAGTCTTTCAGCTTTTCTCTTCTTTCCTCTATTAAATTATAGTGAGTGACAGTGAAATTAATACCATTTTCTTAGAGTTTCTCCCCTCCCTTAATGGATAGCAACTAAAGGCATATTCAATAAGTCTTAATGTAAAAACATCCCCCTTCTTCAAAAAGCTGGCCAGGAAAGGAATCTTGGAATACAGACAATAAGCTCATTTCTTTTTCTAACTCAGTCATTTCATTTCTTGGCCTGGACATTAGTGCATACATTCCCTCACTTAACCCCCTCATATTTTTTCTCATTATGCTAGAAATTAATGAGTCTATTGAATAGTACAATCTCTCTGTATTTTCACAGTACATTTCAAACTTTTATTTATGGGACACAAATATGGTCTTATGTAAAGACCAATTATTGTATGCACATTTCTGAAAACAGATAGAATATTTTGTAAAATGTATTTTTTTCAGCTCTGATTCTCAAAATATTATCAATGATCTATAAGATGGTGCAGAGCAACACTTATGCAACTAAAAGGTAACAGAGTCAATTTCTGCAATTTCAAATAAAGCTGTGTTTTAAGTATGTTTTTGTGAAAATCAGCCTGTAGGATACAACCCTGCAGGATTCCTGTACATAAATGCTTTAGGTTTATCTGGTTAACTATGCTCTTTATAAAATTCTCATGAGCCTGCAGCTGTTTCGGGATTATAATTACAGATACAATATTTTGTCTTGATAGAGATATATATTACTCAGACACTCTACTGTTTGGTAGCCAAAGTGTTGTGGACCAAATAATCAATGACATTTCTTGCATGCTTAAGATACCTCGGAGAAGTCTACATGTAGTAAGTGGCTTCTTGTCAATATTTTTGTCGTAATTTCCAAATCTTATTACTGCAAGGGGAAACATCACAAAAAGTTGTCAGTTAGAATTAAATAGTTAAAATAAAATGTCTAATTGGTCATAACGAAACCTAGTTGTGGTTTATTGTGGCATTTTTTTTCACAGAAAATTCATAGAGTTTGCTTTTTCCAAAGGGTCTGGGACAAACTGCCAGCTAAAATCACAGGAGCTTTTGTTATGATCTAGAGAAGGCAGTGCTTAAACTTCAGAGTGCAAGACATGTGTTTAGTTTCTACTCACATGAATTGATAATTTGGGGGTTAAATGAAAACTTAAAGTACATCAGAAATGCAACTACCTGTCAAATTTACTCATATATCACATCTTGCAGGGGTTCCTTCACACTTAAAATTATTTATTGTAAGTAAGTCCTTATGTCCATAAGAACAAAACATTGCTTAGTGTTTAAAAGGCTGATGGCAGTGAAACACTGCTTAGTACCAGTGGGAGTTCTTCTCAGAGATTTTTTGCTTTGTCTGTGCAATATAATAACTTCCCATTTACTCTGTACAACTTTTATTTTTCCCAGCTGTCTACAACTAAAGGTTTTGTTGCTGGTAATTTAATTTACACTGAGGAAGATGGTACAAAAGTGAATTGTACCTGCAGTGCAACAGTATGTATTATAAACCACAAACACAACCCATAGCATCTGCCTGTACAAGACAACCTGCACTCCTTGTAGCCCAGGTTACAGTGTACATTTATTACACAAACCTCTGCTTGTGACAAATTGTGACAAATTACAACCTGAGTGAATAAAACAGATGAAAATATTGCTTAACTGTATTGTAATTCTGGAGCTTAGACTCTGTATTGTAATTCTGAGCTAGACTCACCAGGAATAAATCTTTGGATATGGTTTTTAGCACTACCTTCTGCCATGGGATCCTTGCAGAGGAAGGTGAATATATTACATATCTTAGGCTTTATATTACAGTGTTCTGTCAAATGAGTGCTCTTGGAGCAAAGAATCCTGGGCACTCTGAATATAGAGCACTTCTGTCACAGCAGATTGAATTCTGGCAGAGAGAGAAAACAAGTCAAAATTGGTTTAATGGGAGGAGATCTAACTGGCCTAGTCCTGAACGATTTTCTACAGCAGTGCAGAGAATGAAAGCAGAAATAAAACTCAGACTTGCTGACTACTGTCACAATTTTCTGAAAAATGTGTTCATTGTAAGCCTTAGTTGGTCATTTCAAAATTGAAGGGTAACCTTAGCTGCCCATTACACTTGTTTGTAAGCATTAAGTGCCCGTTACTGATATCCATATTTTTATTTGCTGAGTTGTTCCACCCTGGCACTGGGGATGATTTACAGTCAGGAGTTAAAACAGACCACACACTTCCATATATACATTCTCTTTGACCAAGTTCTTCCCCCAGTTCCTGTTTTCTCATCCATATGCTTGCCAGATTCAGCCAATCCTAACTGAAGATGTAAAGTAAACATCACCATGTCTTCAAATTTTTGCTCAAAAATACTCATAAAATCAAGTTAGATGCCAGTAAAAGAATTAATTTAGTGGTCTTACAAAAAGAATGTTTAAGTGTTTTAAGTCTGTATTAAATTTGCAATCTTCACACCAAGCAGACTTTTTTTCTGGCTAAGACAGATAAAACATTAATCAGAGTATTATTACCTCCATCATGCCCATAGGATGAACAATTTTCTGCAACAGTGGCACAAATACTTTTGAAAAGCATCTTGTTATGACAGGAGGACTCCTAGCCCACTATACAATAGTGCATATGAATGGTTGAATACACTTGTAAAGAGGTGAAAATGTCAGAAATGATCTTGCATATAGAGGAGGAATGGTGGTTTCATGATGAAATTGTGTCCTTCATTACCTAATGTTGTTATTTTATAATATATCATTTTCTCTATTTAAAATGATTAATCTCATTTTTGTTGTTTTAGGCAGTCACTGTGCCATCTAATGTTCAAGGAATTAAAAGTATCCTTTGAGCAAGAACTCTAATCATAGACAGAAAAAAAGAAAGTAAAAACAAGAAATATTCCAAGTTAAACAGCGTTCTGGTAATTTTTGCTTTCCTTGTTGGCTCTGAAATTGAGTCATGATCACTGCTCTTGGCTCCAGAACAGGTATTTTAGAGCAGTTAGTTTTAATTGATTCGTGTGACAGATCATTTTACACACAGCTGGCCTTAACACAAAAGATTTAACCTCACATGCCAAATTTATATTAATTGTAGAAAAAGATGCAACTTTCCAGAGACTCCTGGACGATGACTTCTTCAAGAAAGTGTCCCCATGTATCATGATCACGGTATGCACTTTGTATTTCATATCCTCCAGCTACACCTAATTTAAGGAATACTTTAGCATTGTAGAGCTGCTCAAACTTGGGCAAAAGGCCATAATAAAATTAATATGAAACATATTTAACAATAATATTTAAAATTTAATTATCCTCATAGAAATATGAAATACATGCTCTAAAGACTTATTTCCTCCAAACTCCTTAGAGCTTGGTAGCTTATCAGCTTCCTGTGCTGCTGCAAAGTTGCTGCTCAGTCTCAGAAAGGCTCAGCTGTTCAGTGACCTTTTGTCCTTCAGGACCTGAGGTTTTGCAAACCCAAATGAAACAGAATTGGTTGATTTTGGACTGTACTGAAAGAGCTATGGAGGCAGGGGAATTAACAGGAATGTGTAAACAAAATATGCATACAATGAGGAAATAACATTTCACCATTCCTAAGAGAGATAAGCACTTCTACTATGCTATGCCACAAATGGTCCAGCTTCAGTCAGTCATAGCAAGAACTTGTTTTATAGTGCTCCATTAGTGCCATAAATATTAGTTTAAGATAAAAAAGTGGCCTTCTTACACCAGCCTATGCAGACACCAGGCTACATCCATGTATGAACTCCCAGACCTTGGAAATTAACTCCTTGAACAGAGGAATGTCTGATGCTCCTGCAGTGCCCATAATCCAGAACACCTGCCCAGCTGCTCCCAGCCTGGCCCTCCCTCTGCACTAAGCCAAAATAGGAGCATAGAACTTTCCCTGCAAAACAGCTGCTGGAGAAATGTTTCTGCCAGCATTTTGTTCATTTGCTTGCTGTTAAATGGCAAATATAAACACATATGTAGCCAGATGTTGTTTCAGTTAATATAAAATCGTCTGCTTTTCTTTTATTTCTTTAGGGAAGAGGCATACCAGACCTTAATACACGACTTTTGGTCAGGAAGCTGTGGGATTCTTTTCAAATTCCTATTTTCACCCTTATGGATGCAGATCCACATGGTAAATCTGTAGAGGCTCAAAGGCATAAAAGGAAAGCAAAATTTGTTTAGGATGTCCTTTCTCACTCTTATGGGAAGGTTCTGAGAGGTCAGAAATCCAACACAATCAGAAAGTGATGTATCTACATTGATCCTACCTGAAATTAGGGAGATGACTGCAAAGCGAGAAGCAGCTGCTCAAATAAATAGTATTAAGAGATATGAATTACACAGGATAAAGAAAGACACTTTTCATAAGAGATGTTGGACCATGTGTAAAAGAGCTGATTATCCTTGGGTTTGAATTGACTGCACACAGATAGTGTGAAACATTTAACTACGTGAAGGTGACATGCTGAGATTCTGATTGTTTTGACATAATCTAAAAATATATGTAAACCATAAGAAGCTCACTAATCATAAAGCCATAACTGTTGTGCCATGAAACTGATTTTTTAAACAGTCTCCTTAAACATGCCCATTGTGCAGACAAACAGACACTTGACTTTTGCTATTCTGCAACCCAGGTGTAGAAATAATGTGCGTCTACAAATATGGATCTGTGGTGAGTATATTTTTTCCCCTTCGAATACATGGTTTTATAGCCCAGCCTGGAAGCTGGAATGCATGAAATGCTACAGCCTTTGTCAGAATGGGTGCTGCTTTTTACTATTTTATTTGAACACAAAGAGGTGATTTTTAGGCCTTGTGTGTCTGCAGAAACAGCTGCAACAAAAAGAAACTGGAGAGTAATGCCAGGTGTTTAATTTAACCATATTTCAGTTTTTCTCTGCTGCACAGGCAGTTTTCAGACAGTCCAAATAGATAAAGGGTTCACCATTTAGATTTGTTTCTGCCTTAGAAGAGGAACGAAGGCTGGAGGGACCTTGGGAGCCAGAGAACCTAACTGTGAGATGGGTGGCTGTCCACAAAATAATGTTATATTGGTAAAGATTTTATTCTGGACTGAGAATTTGCTTAGGGATACTTGTGTTAATGTGGGACATTATGGAAGAAGTAAAGGGGAACAAGGAAGTATTATCACGTTACAAGGCTACAGATAAGGAATGAACACACTACATGGAAGGCAGGCAGATATGGGTGAAGGCAGAGGGCAGGATGGGTGAACTGCTCAGTAGAGAAATGGAAAAAGAACACCCCAAGTTAAAGCACAGATCACGGAATGTTATAGCTGACCTTTCTTATTTTAGTCAATGTCCTTTGAGGCCCATCATCTCACCGTTCCCTCTGTCAAGTGGCTTGGTCTCCTTCCATCTGATCTTGAAAGGTGAGTTATTTCCTCAGAAGAAAAAGAAGTATCCTTCTGCTTCACAGACAGGAAATGCAATTTACCACACAAAAATCCATTTAAATCCATTACTCTTTCCATGCATTATTTTGGCTTAATATAAGGAAATAAGATGGACAAATATATTTTTAAGTGTGTGAGAAAATGTAAGAATTTTATTTTCTTTGCAGATTAAACATATGCAAAGATGCCTTGATTCCATTTACAAAGCAAGATGAAAATAAGTTAGCAAGTATTCAGAAGAGACCTTACATTGCTTGTCAGCCACTGTGGAAAAAAGAGGTTTGTATAAACCTACTGTTTTCTATTTCTTACTCCTCACAGGACAGATCCTATATCTGACAAGCTCTTAGGATAGCAGAACCAGCCAGGTTTTGTAGCCCTAAAAGAAGGCAAAGTGGAAAAACCTTGGAATGTCTCTCTGAACCACTTCACACCTCTGCATGCACATACAATGAGTGGATGGAATTTTCTTACTTAGCTTTCCCCACACATTGATTTTTCCTCTTTTTTTTCTTCTTTCAGCTGGAAATTATGGCAGCATCTAAACTGAAGGCTGAAATTCAAGTTTTAACTTCTATCTCATCAGATTACCTGTCCAGGGTCTATTTACCAAACAAACTGCAGTTTGGTGGATGGCTGTGAATGCTGCTCTGCAAATGAAATGTTTTCCTATATATTCATTTAATTTGACTGCACTTAAGAAAAAAAGACGTGCAGAGACAAAGGAGTATCTGTCAGTTTCTTGTTCAGTTTCTTTATCTCTGTACCTAGAGTATAATCTTCTCTCTTCCTTTGTTTGAACAATAAGAGTAATTATGATTTTTGCAGACTACTGCTACTTCCATTCTGTGGTTTCTGCTGTGAAAAAGTGCCATATGCAATAGTACACATAGAAGAGATAATGAAAAATGTTCTTTCTGGCCAGAAAAATGTGAAGTTCAAAAAGGTATCCAGGAATTGTTTTGCCTTCTGTCTTAAAGCACTGCATGATGCTGTACCAAGCTTTTTGTATTTGAAGGGAGTGAAAGACTTGCTTAAGAATTTATTATATGTGCCTCTTTTTGGAAATTAGTTTAGGTTTTGTGTTTACTGTAAATTCAGACTTAAAAGCCAGAAATAATTCCTGATTACTGCATATCTCAAGCAGCTGTAAAACTTCCAGCAATCAAATTACTATTTGTTTTCAATGAACAAATAAGAAAGTGGATGTTACTGATTAAGAATTTAATAAACAATCTTGTTAATAATGCACATCATAAACAATCCATTGTTCATTTTANCCGGCCCGCGGCCCTGCCCGGCCCCGCTCAGCGCCAGCGGGCTACCCCGGGTGCCGCCGGCCAGGCAAAGCGAGCCCCGCGGAGCGGCGGCCTGGGGGGTGGGCGGAGGGCCCCGGCTGGGGTGTGCGCCAGAGGGGCAGCACCCCCGGCCGGGCTCGGGTTTGGGCTCCTCGGGTGTGCCTGCGAGGGGCACGGCGGGGTTGGCTCTGCCAGGGCACGGCCCGAGAGGGATCCGCGGCAGGGTGGGCAGCCGGGAGCTGTGGGGATCCAACAGCAGCGAGAAGTGTTTATTTATTTATTTATTTATTTATTCAATTTTACTATTTTTTGTTCGGTATATTTGTATATCCCTGGGTGCCTCCCAGGGGCGTGCTGCTGTGGTGGCTGCGCTGAGGCGCCCCGGGCACGCTTGAGGGCTGTGCAGGGCTGAACCTTTCACTCGTTCGCAGGGCAAGGATGAGTCTGTTCGGGTCAACGTCGGGGTTCGGTACCGGGGGTACCAGCATGTTCGGCAGCACGACAGCCGATAACCACAACCCGATGAAGGTGCGTGTGCCAGCCCCCCGTGCTGCTGTGTGTGTTAATTTGTCACAGCAGGACTGACTCATTCTATAGAAGCAATAAGAGCTCCTTATTGCACAGTTTTCAAAAGTCGTTCTGTCTCCTGTCCTTTGTAGGATATTGAAGTAACATCTCCACCTGATGACAGCATATCTTGTTTAGCATTTAGTCCACCAACGCTGCCGGGTAATTTCCTCATTGCAGGATCATGGGCAAATGATGTAAGTATTCCCAGTTAGACATGCAGATGAATAAAGTGCCTAAACTGTAAAATGGGATCCTAAAAGCTTGTGCAGTGCACCTGAAAACCTAACTTGTTGAAGAACTGTAGAATTTATGTCTGGTACCAAGGCACTAAGTTTACCATAGTTGATAAATCATCACAAACCCAAAAAGATTAAGTTATTGATTAAGTTATAACAAGTCTGTTTTGATTTGAAGGATGAGATCCCAGCTGGCTCAGGCAGGGGGGAAGACAAATGTGGGCATGTTTTCTGATTGTTGTGTTCTGCCCAGCTGAGGGTTCAGGGCTCTCCAGGACAGTGTGGTGAGGGGGTACAGGTTTGCAAGGCACTCTTGAGGTGGAATTGAAGTTGTGGGGTTGAGTTTTGGCTCTACAGGTGAAAGGAACATAAGCAAAAAAAACAAGGTTTCACTAGTTCTGAAAAAGCAAGACTTTGGTATTTATAGCCATACTTTTTGTTGGATAAACTAGGGCTGGAGTCTCAGGACAAGTCTTTTCAAGCTCCTATTAATGTGGTTTATCTGCATTTGCTTCTCCTGTTGCAGGTTCGCTGCTGGGAGGTTCAGGATAATGGACAGACAATTCCAAAGGCTCAGCAGATGCACACAGGGCCTGTACTAGATGCCTGCTGGAGTGATGTATGTTGTTATTTAAAAACAAATGCACATTTTTTACCTAAAGTCCAAATAAATTGGTGTGTGGTTTGCAGGCAGATGAGCACCATGTGAAGCTGCAAGCCATGGTTGTTGTACAGAGTGAAATTGCTGTAAATGTGTGCTGAGTGTCCTAGTGGGATGGGCTGGCATGGGTGTAAGAAGGCTAAAAGTGAGCTTAAAAGTTAGGAGTGTATTAAAAGCCAGATAAAACTAGCACCCTTTGTTCTTTTATGGCATAGTAATAAAAAAAATTGAATTTGTGTTTCTTCTTTGTTTTGCGATCCCTGTACCTGTTACATTGATGTTACACTGTTTCTAGAAGAGAATAACACTTGACAGTTTTCACATTCACTAATCTCTTGGTTTTATTCTTATTTTTTAGGATGGGAGTAAAGTATTTACTGCTTCATGTGATAAAACTGCCAAAATGTGGGATCTCAACAGTAATCAGGCAATTCAGATTGCACAAGTAAGTAAATGTTTTTTTCTTTTTCTGTTTTTATTAAAAACTACCTTTCTAATTATTATACTTTTGTGATAGTGAAATGCACCTGAACAGGTGATCAAAGTGATTTAAAACCCCTGTGCATGTTTCCTCTGTTTTACTTAAGGGAGCTCTTTCCACTGCTGCAGTGACCTCACTAAGTCACCCTGATGTATTAGGGGGAAAAATATTTTTAAGAAGTCATTTAATTGACTTCACCAATCCTAGCTTTTTACTGCAACAAGAAGAGAATTACAATTTACATTCTCAAATTAGAAGTTAGTGTCTGTTTGTAGAAGATGCAATTATGGTGACTAAAATTAGTTACCAGTTGTAATTTAAGAAGAGTTGTTCTCTTTAACCATTGCTTCTTGCATGTGCGTTTATCCTTTCTTTCTTCAGCATGATGCTCCTGTGAAGACCATCCATTGGATTAAAGCACCAAATTACAGCTGTGTGATGACAGGAAGCTGGGATAAAACTTTGAAGGTATGATTTTTACCTGAACAAATGGACACAAAGTGTGCTAGTAATTTGTGTATAAAATATTTACGTGAAGTGAAAATACTTTATTAAGCTCTAATAATTAATGGAATAGCCTCACTTCACAGGGAGTTGCACTGTTCTGACTGTAACAAGAATGAAACAGTTACATTCTCTGTCCTGCAGTAATTTTAGGTGTATCCCGAGCTCCAGGGGTAAGTTTGTTTGTTTCTCTGTTCCCATCAGTTCTGGGATACCCGTTCACCGACTCCTATGATGACTCTGCAGCTCCCTGAAAGATGTTACTGTGCAGATGTGGTAAGTCAGGATATGTGGCAAACTGGTGCCAGCTGGATAACTGGGAGTAGGAAGAAGTTTTGGGGGCTTCTGTGGGACAGGATTTGAATACTGTTAGTGTTTGATGTCTATGTGATTGTAGTACTAGAACACAATCTGATCTTCTTGATCAGGCCCTGGAAAATAGGGATTTTCATCATACAAAACACACTTGGTGTCCTTTTAACATCACAAAAATCAGCGTGGGGACCTACCTTCAGTTCTGGACAAGTTTGTAAACCAGCATTGCACTTCACACTGGAAGAATCAGCTCATAATTAGGAGATTTTTGGTGTGTTTAATTTCTCAGTGGCAGGGAAAAACTGACTGGTTTTGTTTGAAGATATGTAAATAAATGAACTTTTTTCTTTATCTGCTTCCTATTTCCCTCCCTCTCATTCCTTTAAGTTCTTCAGAGTGTTCTGCCATGCAATTAACACATGTGTCTCTCTTCCAACCTGTTTTGCAACCTCATCCAGGTTCATCCTATGGCAGCTGTGGCCACTGCAGAAAGGGGTTTGATAGTTTATCAGTTAGAGAACCAACCTTCTGAATTTAGAAGAATAGAATCTCCTCTGAAACATCAGGTAAATAGTAATATTTGTATTTATACAGAACATTGACATTGTGGGCTTGACATTTTTTGTAAAAACACACAGTGTTTCAAAACCAAGTTATCTTAGCATGGCAATGGCCTGGTTTGCCAGTGATCTGTTGCTTGTCTTCACAAGGATTTAGAAATTTAAACTGTTGCCCAAATTCTCGACAGAGTTTGAGCTATCTCTTGACCTTGCCAGTGGTTTTGCTTTACCTTGCATTGATGACTTTGAAGTTTTGTGTCCCTGTGGAAAAGATGTCTCTGTGTAAAACTCCTTTGTATCTTTCTCAAATTCAGCATCGCTGTGTTGCTATTTTCAAAGACAAAGTGAACAAACCAACTGGATTTGCCCTTGGAAGCATTGAAGGCAGAGTAGCTATTCATTATATCAACCCCCCAAACCCGTAAGTATTCAATAAAACATCCTCTCTCTATTGCTCAGGTCACAGTGATGAAAATAAAAAGCCTTTTTTTTTTTTTTTTTTTTAATTTTTTAACTTCTTAATTTCCTTTGCAGTGCAAAAGATAATTTCACTTTTAAATGCCATCGCTCCAATGGAACAAACACATCGGCACCTCAGGACATCTATGCTGTGAGTGTCCAACATGTATCAGATACACACTGTACACTCCTGATGTAAAATTGGCTCTGAATTGTTCTCCTTGACCTTTTATCTTGCCTAAGGCTGTCTTAGACACATTTAAAGACCTGTCATAGTCATTCTTTAAGAGGGAAAAATGTTTAAAAAATTGTTGTTTTATATATATAAAAATTTTTATACTCTCATAAAACAAGCACTAGATCAGCATTTCATTGAATCTGCTTGTCAACAAGTGGAGTTGACACTTGTTGATTTTGCAGATACTGACACAATAGTTGTGTAATGGCATTATGCATTGAATTATTAGGTACTAATCCAAAACAATGGTGTTTTTCTTGTTGCTTTGTTGGTTTTGCTTTGGTTGTTTTGGGAGATTTTTTCTCCGAAGAAATTTTAAAGAATTAAGAGCTGTATCTAGTTGAAATTTAATGTATTTACTCTGGTAGACCTCAGCACACCTTCTGTGAGTGTGTCCATCACCTGTTGTGTGGTGTTTTCCATGGTGCTCTGTGTGGTTCTGCAGGTTAATGGGATTGCATTCCACCCTGTCCATGGTACTCTGGCCACAGTAGGGTCTGATGGGAGATTCAGCTTTTGGGACAAAGATGCACGGACAAAGCTAAAAACCTCAGAGCAGCTGGACCAGCCAATATCTGCTTGTTGTTTCAACCACAACGGCAATATATTTGCTTATGCTTCCAGCTATGATTGGTCAAAGGTAAGAAGGCTTTAGACTCATGTTCATACTTTCAGTTGACAACTGAGACTCTTCTTCTTGTGAGGCTTTTGCTGTTTTTTTATAAGTAGTAGGTGAACCTTTCTGATTTCTAAGAGAACTTAAAATGGCCATTTTGGCCACCTGATGAAATTTAACATTGAAGCTGTGAATTTGTGGTGTTTCAGCTCCAGCTGGACAAGATTGCTAAATATTGCTGGTTTACAAATGTGGATGAGCAAACTGTAAATTCCCTGATTCAGAGGTTGCTGTGGTTGCTCACACACGTTGTGCCGTGGGCAGTGTCACAGGGCAGTGTGGCACCCTGACAGCTTCCCACAGAGCTTGTGAAATGCACATCTCTGCTGCTTGTGCAGGGAAAAAAGCTGTCACTGTGATTATAGACACTTATCCAGTGTTTGGATGCTCTCTATTAAATTTTCACTGCCACTTAGTGAGGCTTTTGAAGGTGCTTATTTATGCATTTCTCTTCCACACTTCACAATACAGACGTAGCAGAACCACAACAAACCATGATCTGTGGAAAATCAATACTTCCTAATAGATTAAGGAGAGAGGGCAGCAAGCTTGGAATGTAACTAATTTGCATGGTGCTTGGAGGATAATGTTCCTTGTGGTTTTGAGTGAAATGAATGCAGAAATCACATAGATGAACTCAATTGCATGCCACAGAGAGCTAGAGTTTTAATTCACTGCATTGTATTGCATTCTCTGCCCACATTAAAATATTTATTGGTGCCAGGGCAGATGAATTCTTCAGTTCTGCTGCTTGGGTAGACTGCAGCTTGGGCAGACTTTCAGATCTGTAAGCCAGTATTAAATAGTAAAATCAGTTGGTGCGAAATACTAACCTTCCTTCCCAGAGCCATTTCTTGTCCATGGCGTTGGTAATTTCCAACTTGCATGTTGGACCTCAGTATCTTTATTAGTGTTTACTCTCCCTGATTTGGATACTTGGGTAATAATTTGGTAATGTGTATGAAAATGATATGCAAAACAGGATATTTGCATCTGCAGCTGGGGAACAGAAAACTCTGCAGTTGCCTGTAGAACTTGGGCTTCACTTGGAAAAAATGTGACCTTATGTCATTTGAAAGATAGAAAATATAAAGTGAAGCTGGGTGGCCATTAAAGGTTTAGTTTTTTCTCTGCCTCAAAAGACATTTAAAAGAAATCATACCGAGTTCCTAGGCTGCATCTGTAAAGTAGAACTTAAAGCTATGTGGTTATTTTTTTTAAATTAAAAATATTTTATACTTTAAAAATGCATAAAAGTCTCTTAAATTTTACTTTATATGTATAGTTCCTGTAATTGCTTGTTCAAGTAAGCTGTTCCTAATCCACCAGTGTGGTCCAATATCTGGCCTTAAAGGCTTTAAGATTAAATGTTAATAAACCAAACTAATGGAATATTCATATTCTTAAATTTTAAGTAATTCTGATATTTTTTCTTTGAAGATAGTAAATGTAGATTATTTTTGTCTTTAGGGTCATGAGTTCTATAATCCACAGAAGAAAAACTACATTTTTCTGCGAAATGCAGCAGAAGAGCTGAAGCCCAGGAATAAGAAGTAGTGAGTCTGATTTGAGCTCCTCTACTTGTTCTGCCCTTCCTGCCTCTGCTCTTTGGCCATTTGTGCCCTGTTGCACCATGGTTCAGTCAACTTTGGATCGCAAACATTTAGCAGGAACTGTAAAAATGACAGTAAATGTATTCTGACTTGCTGGAGAACACTTTCCAAATTAGATACTCTGATGTGTATAAGAAAGGGAGGCTCGTATTGACATGACTTAACCAATCTCTGTTCCACAGCAATAATGAAATTGCAGCAAAATCAACATCTGGGGTGGATATTCCTGCTTTGAAGTGCAACCATTTGTATCTCTGGATTTATTTTGTTAGTGTTACATTAAAATATGGTAATTATAATCGTTCTGGAGAAGTTGTATAAATACTGTATTTTTTGTAAGTACTTGGAGAATCACCAGTAATTCTTCTCAAAGGAGGCTTGTTTTTTTTCTTATTAATAATTCAGGGGTTCTTTCATTGCTTTCTGGTTTTTGAAATGGAAGCATTGTCTGCTGTATGCCAGGAAGAAATGCCTTGCAAATAGCTTTCCCTCCTTTTTTAGATGACTGGGAAGGTATGTAGGGGGCCAAGAGCAGTGACAGAAGCTCAAGGCAGAAGATGGGCCCAGTGCAAACTTCAGATTTTTCTGACACTCCTGCCATGGACATGACTTCTGAGCAAACTGCTTTTTCTAGTTCAAAGGAGAAGTTGCAGTGGTGCCAAGTGGTGAAATAGCTCAGAGTTCAGGAACATGAGCAAACCTTTTAAGGTTTTATTCATGACCAAACCAATGTGTGCAAAATCCCTTTGACCTAAGCTTCTTTGATGCTGACACCTTTTAGAGTTGTGAGTTGAGCATTTTAACATGGTTTTGTCCTGTAAGAGGGTGTCCAGGACTGAAAAAAATACACATTTTTGTATTAACTAGAAAGTAGAGCTGGGAAGCTTCATCCTGATCAAAAATGCTGTGAAACAAAATGAGTGGGTCTCTTTCTGACTTGAATCTACCACTGTTTACTTTTAACTAGCCAGTTGTATACATGCCAAAGTTTTCTTTTTGGAAGTGAATGCTTATTATTCCTGTCTAACCATTGTTTGTTTGATAATGACTGAATAAAAAGGGGCTGGGGGGAGCATGTATAGAATTACATGGCATATTGTACAAATTCTCTGTAAAACTGTTATGGTTTAATGCTGGTGGTTACGGATTCATGCTGAGTTTCAAATAAAATTTTTACTAAATGCTTTTTTATATTCAGAAGTTCTGTTATAATAATGTGGGCAAGGCAGTGTGCTTCCTCTTTCAAAGCAGCTTCTTGGCCTTTCACTGTAATTCAGGGACATTTGCTGAAAGTCAGCTCCTTTTCCTCCAGCTGCTTAAGCTGAGAATCCAATGCATTTTCCAACTTCTGTTCCACTACGAATGATTCCTCTGGGTTTGCCTCAAAGAATTGGGAGAAGTGGTGTGAAAGGCCTTTTGTTCTGAGATGAATCAAGTTCATTGCTATTTCAGCAGCCAAACACCTGACATGGTGAGTACAGATGAATCACAGACTCTTCAGGCTCTCTCCAGCCCACTGTCTTTTCACTCCAGACTCTTCCCTGTGCTCATCAGTTTTTGCTGGATGGGTATTTCTTCTTTGGTATAGAGGAAAATCCATTAAATACACCCCACTCTGCTTTTTTAAGGAATTATCTTTTTCTGGTTTATTTCTCAAGATTGTTTTTTTTCCTGCTACCTCTATGTTTTACATAGTTTTAGTTTTCACATTCATGCACAATTTGTTTTCTTTAAGGTAGGAAAGAGTTCCTAGCACTTCAATCAGTAGCTGATCATTTGCTCAAACATTTCTTTGGTTTCTGTTGATTTTTTCCCTAAGGTTGTGATTGTTATGCAGCAATCTTTGGTTGGTAGCACATTTTTCCAGACTTCCCAGTCAACTGCCACCAAGCAACTGCAGGCTCAAGATCAGGTGTAAGTGATCAGTGGAGTGTGCAGAACTCCCGCTGGAGTAAACAGGGGAGAATGGAATGTGTCATTGTTTCCTGCTTTAAAACAATCTCGTTTTGTTTAAATACCTAACAATGTGAATGAGTGAGAGAAAACAGCTGAGTTCAGCAGGTACATTTCTCTGGGATGCAGTGCAGCTGCACCTGCTCCAGTGGCCACTGAGGCCAGCACTGGTGAGTCTGGTTTCATTACACATTGTGTGTTAATATGTTGAGTACTTACTCTGCTGGACTGAATTTCTTTGTCAGTGAGGCTTCAGGATTATTTAATCATCACTTGCTACTTGTTCAGGCTAATTTTAGAAGGACATAGTTTCCATTATGTTGCTGTGCACATTAGATGTGTTCAGCTGGGGGGAGAGTCAGGCTTTGAACTGTTTTTCATTACCCAAGTTAAGAGAGCACATTGGCAATTTGCTCTTCCCTGGAACTATTGTGAGGTTCTTTTGTAAAGTACACACAGCTGTATCCCTTCAAGCATCAAAAATGAGAGTTTATTCACACCCTTTAAAGTGTTAGTGCATTTCTGGAAATGTATTAACTTGCTATTCTATGGCAGTTACCTGTCCAAAAAAACTGAGTGAAGAATGTAAGATTCTAACATTCTAAGAATGTAAGCTAACTATGGGAATGCTTGATTTATAAAATAACTTATTTAGTTTTCTGAAAGTTTGCTGTCAATGTGTTTTATTGCAGGCAAATAATCTCTGGCATAAAGAGCAGCCCAGTTAAACCCCTCAAAAGGGGAACATTTTACATTTTCAGATGAGTTTCCTGCTGCTGCTCTCACGTGTCAGTGGTTTTGCACATTGGTTTAATGAAATGTATTTCAGAAAACGAAATAATTGGCAAAGTTTGTCTGCTAAAGCCTTTCACAGATGAAACAAGACATGTTTGTACAATGGCAGGCAGGCAGAGTATTGATTTACCATCTGCCACAGGAAATGCAATCCTGAATTGGTGAGTACTTCAGTTTAGCTCCTAGCCCAGAAAAATTGGTCACTGAGTTGTTCTGCAGAGGGGAGTGGATTTGAGATCCGGGTGGGATTAGGTGTACATGGGATATTTCAATAAAACTTTGCTTTGGCCTGGCTCAGTTTAATGGTGAGGAAGTGCTGTTTGCAGATGAGGTGTCTGGGCAGCTGCCCACGATAAGGAATTGTGTCAGATCACTGTCACGAGGTTTTACACTCTCCAGCCTTTGAAATGATAGAAACCACTGATTTCCAATTTGTTTGCTTTTTGCAGAGATGAACCTGAGCAAAATGAAATGGCTGTTGATTTTTGAGTCTCCAGATTGGCTAATT
Organism: Hypocryptadius cinnamomeus; assembly: GCA_013400635.1. Taxonomy (NCBI): domain Eukaryota; kingdom Metazoa; phylum Chordata; class Aves; order Passeriformes; family Zosteropidae; genus Hypocryptadius; species Hypocryptadius cinnamomeus. The sequence continues at coordinate 30,731 of VYZP01051432.1, read as the reverse complement.
AAGTGCCATTTGCAGTCATTTGAGTAAGACTGATTTATTTCACAAAACTCTGGTGCAGATTCACTGTGTAAAGCATTTCCCTTGGTTTATTCAGCTTTACCAGCCAGGTGATGATCATCACCTGGAGCTGCAGCACACAATAGTGACTGGAACAAATTCAGAACAGGAACAATTCCCCAGTAACTTTCTGCACCCCGGCAGCTGCAGGATGCACGGAATGCAGCAGTTTGCAGCCGCTGCTGTAACTCTACTGTGGTGCCAGGCGATGGCAGTGCTGGTGGCTCCTGAGCAGAGCTTTCCCTGCAGCCGGGGCTGCAGCACGCCTGGGACTCTGCACGGAGCTGGAGTGCTGCTGGAATACAAGGTACAGTTATTTGTAAAAGCAAGTTATCCCAAAATGCTCAGAAGAAGATGGAAATAATGCCTATTTTTGAGTTTTTCAGGAGTGTACCTGGTATCCATAAACATAAACCAAGTCTTTAGAGCTATGCAATGCTCTTGTAGCTGCTCAGTGAGACATCTGATCAAGCAGGTCATGTATTTGTTCCCCTTCTCCCACTATCAGGCCCTGAAGGTCCCCTGAACCAAGTCAACCAAACAAGTTTCTTCTTCCCCTGGCTGCTGGCCTCACGGTTCCTGGGCTCCAGGCCCATTCCTCCCTTCCTTGCTGGCCTTGAAGGTCCCAGGCTCCTGGCCAGCCCGGTGCTGCTGCTGAGCACCCAGGGCTCTGTCTGTAAAATTCTGGAGTTAGAAATGCTCAGGGGAGAGCTGGGACCCAAACTGCTGCTGGGCAGTGACCTGTGACCCCTCATGGCCACGGGTGCCTCCTCTGCTTCCTCAGGACTGAGTGGCTCATTCTGTGACATGGTTTCCAAGTCCATGTGATTGTTACATTGATTTACTAAACCATGTGTTAGGATCTTCAGACTTGCAGAGGGTCCAGGCTATAAAGAAATTGTAAATTCTGTATTGTGTTATTTACAGATTGTACCATATTGATGCTACTTGTAGAAATCCTGTGCCATACTAATCATAAATTCTGTGCTATGCTAATCAGAATATCCTGCTGAGAAAACCTTGATTGCAACTGCAATTTAGTGCTGTCTTTATTCTGCCAAAAAACCCTAAAAGAGCCCATCTGTCCCCTTAGTGTCAGGTGTAATAGGTGTAATTCAAAGGGGAAAAACCCACTAGTATTTTGACTGACAGAATGTTGTCTTTGCACACCTGGGGCTGTGGGTTGGAGTTGGTAGAACTGCATTTCATCCTGCAGCTGGTGTTCAAACAGCTGGAAGCCATCTCCTTGCATTTCCAGGTAAGCTTAGGTTTACACACAGCAGTGCAGGGCCCATCCTGCTCTCAGCAGCAGCACAGCCATCCCATGAGAGGAAGCTGCTGCTGTTCTTCCCTTGCCAGGTCAGAATAAACGGAGCAACACCAGCTGGCTGCTGTGGTGCTTCCAGCAGACATGCTGGGACTGCCACTGGGTTCTGGGTTCTGTGTGCATGTGGAGCAGCAGTGCTCCCAAAAATCAGCAGCAGGAACAAGCCCAGGAGAGCAGAGCCTCTGGAATGGCATCAGCTGCAAGCAGTGTGAGCTGAGAGTGGCACTGATGCACAGCCCCAGGGAGGTCCCACTTGATGCAGAATGGGACTGAATGGCCAAACTGATCTCCTTCCTCAGGGGCAAAGCAAACTTCCAGGTGTTTGCACCATTCACCTGCTTCTGGAATGGGGATGGTGCTACACCTGGGAAAAGTAATTCACATTTTTAGGTCTTGGTTGCAAGGTAACATGAGACTGAGGCAGCACCACAAAGGGCAGCATGTGCCTTGGGAACACTTGTGCATGGACAGAGTAATTCCAAATGTTTGTGTTGCATCAGTTCTGCAAATGCTTTTTGTTACAGTGCATAAAAGATACAATACCTGCCAGCATTAGCTGTGTAAAGAGAGACCGTTTTCTTCTGTTGGCTAATTATGCAGTGAATATATTCAGTTTGAAGGGACACTTCAATAATTTAGCAGGCATGTGCCAGGTAATACAGGAGCTTTTGTCTTACTGGTGGCACAGATCTCCAATCGTGTGTAACCCAATCCCTGGCTTTATGTTTTCAAGGAAGTGTTTGGTATAGCTCCTGTATCAAGTGCCACTGAAAAGCAGGCCTAGATAAGAGATTAAGGTAATGCTCTTCCCTGGGCATAGGGAAAGTTTACCCTTTGCTGCCCAGGGTGTGTTTTGCAGGCAGTAACTGCTTTATAGTGCGAGGTGTGGATGTGCTGACATCCAACAATGAGTTTGTTGTAGGAATGGGAAAATGCTGCAAACTGCATGTTAAACACCCAGGTCAGCTAAGCCTGTCCTTGGGGGTGCATTAACAAATGCTTTGTAGTTCGACAGGGAATGATTTCTGTCATTCATGTTTATTAAATGCAGATTGTTGATTTGCTGGACAGACAAGGAGAGGGGCAATGTTCTGTTCCTGGGAACACTGTGAAATAAAACTCAGGTAATGGATTTTCTTCAACCCTTCCCAAGGTGCTTCCTCACAGTTGTGGCATCTCCCAGAAGGGTGTAAGCTCAAATGTCCTTTTCTGACCCACTGCTAACTGGTTCAATCACCTTCCTTCCCTTGCCTATAAAATGCAGCTCACTACTGATCTACAGCAAAGGGAGATCCATTTTGGGTTTAGAAAATGCCACGATTATTGCAGTCAGTAAAGGGCAGAGATAATGCACTAGCTCAAACTATTCTCAAATGACTAAACTGGAGTTCAAATACAATCTTTACAACCTTTTTTTCTTTGAAAAGACAGCTGTCTGCCATGCTCCTGCTGTAACAGTGGGATTTATATGGAGTCAAGTATCACTTACTGACAGGTAATTGCTTTCTGGAGATACCTGACTCTTTTCCTTGGAGGTCTCTCCCTTTCCTAAGTAATGTTCATTCTTGGTCTGTAGCAGCAGGGTTGCAGACAGCAGTTGGTTGTTTAGGCATTAATGTTTCATTTACAGAGCAGTATCTATATAATTGTAAAGAATATCTACATTTGTGGAACATTGTCAGGCTTCAAACATGAGCATGTAGCATTTCAGAAACACTTTAACTGGGCTGAAACAGCTTGCAAAAAACCACAGAAAGATAGTCTATTTAAAGAGAACAGCTTAGCAAAACCTTGCCATTGAGCCCTTCCAGCTTTTGTGCAGCCTTTGGCTGTGTGATGCAGTGGAGCCATTCTGCAGTGCTGACCTGTGTCTGCACAATGGCTCAGCTCATCCAGTTCAGCTTCTGGGCACCTTTCTTTGCTGGTCCTGCAAACAGCAGCAGGGAGATGAGAGAGAGGGTGATTAAACCCCCCAAATTGTTCTCAATGTGGCTTGGCTCAGGGTAATGTTTCCCACTAGTGATCTCCTTGCTACTTAACAGGGATGGTGCTGTCACAGCCACACCTCTGGTCAGGAAACAGAGGAGTGGTTTTTCTCCCTGTAGGCTGATGAAAATGTCCTTTGAGGTAAGACTGGCCCTGGCACCCCAGGGCTGGCAAAAGGAAAGCCATAATCCAAGCAGCAGAATGGATTTCCTGATTTAGTACTGATCCATACACTTCATTCACGAGCTTGACTTCAAAATACAGATCAGCCCATCTGCCAGCCCTTTTGTCCCCCTGAGGATGCAAAACCTGCCCTCTTTCTTGTCTTGCACCTTTCTCTATGTGCTTCCCCACTAACCAAAGGCATGACGGGCACTGACTGGGCCGTGTGATTTAGCAGGAAGTGGCCTGCCTTTGTTCATGTCATGTTCAGCTGATGTCATTGTCCTGTTGCAGGGTTGGGGACATCGTGTTGCTGCCTGTTGAGCTGTTGATGGCTTTTCCCCATCAGGAATCACAGCTCCAGCAGACTGGATGTGGATGTTGGACTGTCAGGAGCCAGTGGCATTGCCCAAGTGAGCTTTGACCCCTGCAGTCAGTGATTGTGCAGCTCTGCTGTGGCACCATCACAACTGACCCTTTTTGTTTTGTAAAAGGCCCATTTTGGACTTTTTGAGATCATGCAGAAGGTGGAATCATCCTGCCCAGATTTCAGTGCAGGTAACTCTGTTTTTCTTCTTAAATACCTTTCCAGGCTCCATGAAAAAAACTTCTGTATCCAGTGCTGATATGTTGGTTTGTTGTCTTGACATTCCAATTGTGTTTATATCCTGTTCAGAGCCACTGCAACCAACCTTTGCTGCCTTGTGTTTAAATAGAGTAGACATGGTAACTAGAAGGCTCTAAGAGTTTCAAACAAAACCTTTAAGGAAGGTTAATTGCCATGCTAATATTTTCTCTTTTTGTGTACGTTCTTCTGGCCAGGTTCATTGTGGGCATTAAATAATTTCTAGAAGTATCACAACTGAGAAAGTGATATCAGAGTAGATGGATTATTTATCTCACTGGATGTGATGTGACAGAAGAGTCTGGATTAGTGAGGACTAAAATACAGCAACCTGGGGAAAAGGACCATGAGGTTAAGGAGGGGATCCATGGGTGAGACCTGGCTGTGCTCACCTGTGGGAAGGGGGATAGAAATTGGGTCTGTCCAATGCTATGGATGTGCTCCAGCTCTGGAGCACTTGCCTTTTGCTGTTAAGAATATCTGTTGTGTCCATACAGCTGTGCTCTACATCCCAGAGCTGAGACATCTTGTTTAATGTTCTGTGTCCTGACTGTTCCCTGGTTGGAGTGGGTGGACAGTTCCTGCTCAGTTTGTGCTACCAGTGTCACATGCACTCCCATGAAAAGGTCATGGGATGTGGCCCTGGCAGCTTTGGCAGAGATTGTTAGAAGCCCTCTGGCATTTTCTTTTTTTAAATCAGAAAATACCACTTAGTTTTAACATAACTCCACAAATATATGAAAAAAATATAATTATTCATGCTGTTTCAAAAGGCCTTACTTTTTCTGCTTCCTTCCTTTAAAGAATATTAAATTATTTCTTTTTCATTTTAAAATGTAGTTTTACGGTTTTCAAACATAAAAAGTATGGAGTTACAATTAATATTTTCCCAAAGTACAGCATAAAATTGAAATAGCAAAAATATTTGTTTAACTATTTTGAGATGTAGTTTGGATGTTTGACTCAAATGGAATGTTTTTTTCTAAAAAACTTTTTGAGGGAGGAAAACCCTTCTGATGATTAAATCCCAGCCTGAGAGAAATGGGATGATATTTCCATTAAAGAGAGACAGAGTTTCTGTGCAGGAATTCAGGGAAGGAACAGAATCTTTATTGGAGCTTGTGTTTAGCAGGTGATAACAAGTGGTTTCATCTCCTTATCCTTCTCTCCCTTCTCCCAGTGCCCTGCAGATCTGGGGATACAGAGACTCTTCCTCCATGACATCACCAAAGGCAAGCATGGAGAAATAGGCAGCATTTTGGCCTACATATTTAATTTTCTGCTGAGATGTAGATGCTGTCACAGTAGGAAAATGTTTCCTGGATCTATCTCACAGCTCCTGCTCCCCAGTGCTTACTGCCAATGGAGGAGTTGTGGTAGAAAATCTGGAGAGAAACTCCTGTCCCAGAAACCACCATGAGCTGTTTGCTTTGCCCTGGTCCTTTTCTGCTTCTAACCCTTTATCATCCCTTTCCTCCCTTCTATGAAGTAAAGAAGAAACTAAGATCAGCTAGTGAAGGATTTCCTGCATTTGTTGCATAATTTAGCTGCAATATGAACATCTGCACTTTCCATTAGTCATTCTCTAAGAGGGCAAAGAGAGATCATCCCCAAGGTCACAGGAAAGGCAAGGGTTACCATTGCTCTAGGCCAAGACATTACAATACTGATGATGACAAAACTATTTGGCAGAGATGCCAGCAATGCCAGAAAACAAGCCACCATCCTAATCAAGGGCAGTATTTTGATTGCTCAGAAAGCCAGCCCAGCTCCCTGCTGTCACACTGTGACAATCCCCAGCCCAGTGTCATTCCAGCTCCCCAGAGTGTTTTGCCAGGGCTGGGGAGAGTCTGTACACACAGCTCCCAGGAGCTGTACCTGGATAAACAGTGAACTGGAGATGGTGGAGGAGAAATTCCCCAAGGGCAGAGTAAAAAGCACCAAGAAATACAGGTGTGCCCACTCAAGGTGGCTGCAGCTCATCTTCACCACTGAAGGGACACCACCACAGGGTTCACTGAAGCACCTTTCCTTGCTGACCTAGTCCTTCCTGGTGCCAAACAGGTGCTTCATCCTCCCCCTGACACACATGGCTGGCACAAGGGCATGTGGAAGGAAAAGTGCCAAGCTGTGCTCTGAGAAACTCCTGGGAAACAGTGATGGTGGCACAAAGAGCAAAGCACAGGATTCCTGAATATCAGGCATTCTCCCTGCTGGCAGTTGCAGAGGTATGAGCAATGTGATGGCACAGCCTCTTCGTTTCCTTGGCCATATTTTATTTCTTTATTTTCATCTAGACTTATATCCTGTGGCAAGATCCTCCAGGCAGTTATGAGCTCTGCAATGTCTCCTTCAAGCCTCTTCTTTCTCAGGAATCTTGTTTGCAATTACCATGATGCTGTTTGTCCTTTGTCATGGCACAGATATGCAATTTTCATTTTCTGAAGGGACATCAAATGGGAGGGCAGAAAAGTTTGGGGAAGTAGAATTAGATTTTTATGACATTTCCTTTAGCCACGCTCTAACATGTGCTTGTGGTCCAGCAGAATTGAGTGAGGTGTCCCATTTGTTGTTCTCTCAGTCCCAGAGTTACCAATGTCCATATCCTTTTTTTTTTTTTTAATGCAGGTTACTGGAACATTAAACCAGATCACTCTAGATGCTCACTAGAGCTGGTGGTGTGCTTGTGTGTGACCAATGTAGGCAGCAAAAGGAAACAGAATTCACTCAGCATGCCCAGTTCTGGAATATTCAGAAGAGCAAACATTCCTCTTGGAGTCCTATTGGAGGATTCCTACAGAAACCAAAGCCAAAAAGCAGCCCTGATTGGGAACCTCCTCTGCTCAACTATTTTGTAACAAGTGGCCTGAAGAAGAATGATTTTCATTTTTCAATTCTTGTTGCAGCAGCAGCTCTGTGTTAAGCAATTGTTATGGTGTGCTCAGGGCACCAAACCAAAAAATCTGAGACAGAGGGCCCAGATGCAGAATTCCCTGCGATAACCTAAACCAAATGCCACTGAATGCAGCTCCCTCAAGATCTCCCTGTTCACAGCCTCGCTGGTGGCCAGCATCCAGACTGAGCATTAGTAAAACCAACAAACCAAACAGTTCCCACAGTAAGTCCCTTGCTCTCCAGTTAACTTATTTAACTGTGGAGCTTCTAAGGGGGATGTTTCATCTGCTGTTGTTGCAATAAGCGGGTATCCATGGCAAAACCCAAGGGCACTGCCCTACAGCAATGAAGTCTTGGCTAAGCACAGCAGGAACTGAAAAAGGTCAGAGCTCCACAGCAGCCCTGCTCCATTTTAGAAATAAAGCCCATCAGTTTGCTAAGGAATGAGGCAGGTTCTCCAATGGCTTGCAGATCAGACCTGGGGTGTCTCAAATCAATTTTCCCAAAGACACTGGGGGAAGAAAGGAAAATGCTCAAACAAGTCTACAAGGAGAGCACCACAGAGCTTCACTGCCAAGGGAGGGACAAGAACAGAAGGGAATCTGGGGCTTTGCAGAGGCCAAGGAACAGGGAACATTTTCCCTGCTGCTCTTTCCCCACCTCTGCCCTGTTCTTGTGCTCCCAAAGGTATAACTTCCCACTATAATCTGTTTTTCATCCTTTAGGCAAGGACCATTTCTATATGGTTCTGTACCTAGATTGTCTTGCAGTGCCACCTCCTCTAGGGTTGTCAGTGGAATCCAGCACACTGGTTTGGTGATCTGCAGCTCTTCCATTCCACTTCTTGGATAACGCTGATGAAGTTCCATCCACCAGAAGGAGCCTTTGTGTATCAATTTTGCATAAGCCTTGAGGAATGTATCAACATGTAAGTAAAAACCCAGTGAGTCCTCTTAACTGTGTTGAATTATCATAAAATTAATCTTCCCAATCTGAATGAGAATAGGATGCTCTGGATTTGTGATACAAATCCTGTCCATTAAGGATATGAATGGTTGTACACCCACTGCAAAAGATGACTTTTCTCCCAGCCTCCTCACTGACTGACCTGTGTTTTATTTCTTAATAACAACAAAGGACTAAATGCACCCCTACAATGGCTTATATCAGGTCTGTGTTCTCCTTGCTTGCAGTCTGCTCTTAGATTTGTGCTGAGCAATGTCCTGCCTTCCCCAAGGCAGCTTCATTCTTTGAGATATGCTTGCCTTTACAGGAGTTATCTTTGAGATTACTCAAAGAAAGTTGAAATATATTCTTCTCTTCTCAGGTACTCCTATTGTTGCACGGGGAGGTGTCAGCAAAGTTGCTCTGTCAAGCTCCTGCAGCTTTGATCTGATGGCTGGATTTTATCTGTAGGTGCTTTGAGGAGGATGAGTGCTTTTCACAAGAACGAGGCGGAAAAAATAAAAGCAAACTAATTAACTTCCATAAAGTTATCCTTACTCACTTTCTCTTCCTTTTCCTGCTGTGTTTGTGGTAACAGCTCATTAGAGCCTGTGTTTGCAATAGCTGCACCATGAGACAGGAGATTTCATTTCCCCTCCTGCTTTCCAGGATGTGGCAGAACCCAGTGCTACCGGGGGGTTTGTGCTGCTCATCGAGCACAGGTTTAGCCTGAACTCCTTTCTTCTTCTGTTCTGCTGTAAGAAACTCCTGTTCCTGCCTCGAGGGAAGAAGAGGAGCTGGGATTTTTCCTTTGAGAGATGTGGGGCTCGTGTTTGAAGAAGAAAAAAGCCTGTGCTGTTTTTCCCCTCCTGACAGGCACAAGCATGGAGAACAGAGATGCTGCTGGTCCCTCTGCCAGCCCTGCCTGCCCTGCAGAGAAGCCAGAGTCTGGTTGGATGATTTGAATCTTTGCCATCATTTGGAGCAGAATGAAGCTCTGTAAAAGGACAGGGACTGAATGCCAACTGGGTTGTCATTAGCTCGGGCAGCCCAGGAAGCAGCTGATGTGCAGTTTGTGGTGGAAGTCATGCAGACAGAAGGGGTGACTCGGGGGTGGAGAGGCCCCAGCCCCTGGCTGCAGTCCGACCCCAAAGGTGTGCTCCAGGCTTGCTGTTTGGATGGACCAAGCACAGCTGATGGCTTCACAAGACACAAAGGCTCCATGGACCATCCATTTGATGTCAATTTTTCAGTGATGTTGGGTGCTGCTGGCCCAGCTCCATCTTTCTTCCACAGTAATCAAAGGAAATGCACCCTAGCCTTCAAGTCTGGTGGTTCAGGACTGAAAAGCTTAATGGCTTTCCTTGGCTTTTTTTTTCCCTCTCTCTTTTATGAAGCATAGGGTGTTTAGAACTATGGAAGCGGTGCAAGAAAAATATTAATGAATAACTATGGAGTGCAGACATTAATGCATTCCTTTCTCTTGAAATAACTGGCTTTTCTCTGTGGGGTCTGTAACAAAAAAAAAAATGTCTGCAGAGTCTGAACCTGCTGTATAGAAGCCAAAGTAGATGATGATTTAGAACTTCACTCGCTTTTTTTTTTCTAAAATGTTATCTCTGCATTCCTCATGTTGCAAAAAATCTCTTTCTCTGAAAAATGACAAACCTAAGGCACAGGGGCAGTTCTTGAGATTCTGGGTGATGGAAGGTATGAACGAATAATGATTTTTGGGATCCTCTCCCACATCCCAAACTTAAACTGATGCTGGACAGAAGGAATTAAAGCACTGCATTGGAGTTCTCCAGTGATGGGTTGTGAAGTACCAAGTAGCTTTTCAGCTTTTGTTTTCCTGCAGTTATGGACCAAGGGGTACATGCAGCAAATATGGGGCTGAATCGCAGGTCAGGGCAGTAACCTGCAGGTCAGGTCAAAGGCAGTGGCACTTCACAGCAGGAGCTGCCTGTCCTTTCATGGAACAAAATGCAAAAGGAGGACGGTGGAGAATCCTATTGCTGGCTACCAGTGGAAATGGCAACAGTGCATCCCTGTCCCCAGAGAGGCTGCACAGGTACATATCCAGGTGCACAGTGAAGAAGCAGGAAGCTTAAGAACCTGCTTGAGAAAGATGGTTCTGAACCTTTGTTCACTCCTTGACCTCGTCCCTGGCTGTTTCTCCTCGACGATTTCGTTCAACACCACCCCTTCCTCCTGCCCTGCCTTCGACCGCGCCTTTGCCACCCTGCGTGCCACAAAGGCTGCCAGCTGCCGGCTTTGTCCCCGTGCCCGAGCCTGCCAGGGACCAAGCCCTCGCCGTTGCGATGGTTGTGCAACAGCAGCGGGCTGGGGCTGCGGGACATCGCTGCCCAGGCGGGATCTTTGGCGGGCTCCGCCGGAGCGCTGCCCTCGCCCGCCCGGCCCTGCTCCCCGGGAGCCGCCGGGACCCGCAGCGTGCGCGGGGCCCGGCCCG
>VYZP01051432.1:0-19869 GCA_013400635.1 Hypocryptadius cinnamomeus | reverse complement strand
CGGCTCCAGGCGCGGCCATGAGGCGGCTGTAGGGCCCCGGGACCCGCCGCCGCTCCGCTGCCTTCGGCCGCCGCGGGGGGCTCGGCGGGGCGCGGCTCTGCTCGGGGTGGATGCCGGCCGGGGCCGGCCGCTGCCGGCACCATGCACACCGTGCAGAAGGACACCACCTTCACCAAGATCTTCGTCGGGGGGCTGCCCTACCACACCACCGACTCCTCCCTCAGGAAGTACTTCGAGGTCTTCGGGGACATCGAGGAGGCGGTGGTGATCACGGACCGGCAGACCGGCAAATCCCGAGGATACGGCTTTGTAAGTGCCGCTCCGGGGCGGGACGGGCGCTGTCCCCGCTGCCCCCCGTGCGCCGGGGAACGGGCCGGCAGCGGAGCCCCGGGCTGGCGAGCCCTCCGGTGCGGTGACAAAGTCGCGGTGTGGCCGGACAAACTCCCGGACAAAGTCCCGGTGTGGCCGGGCGGACCCCCCGGTCCCGGGCGCTGCGGAGCCGCCGCCCGTCCCGTGGCTTGCGCGGAGCTTGTGCCCGCTGCGGGAACGAGGGGCTGGGTCAGCACAAAGGCTGGGCCGGGGGCCCGGGAGGAGCCCCCCGTGTTGGCCGAGGCCGTGCTGTTCGTTTCAGCACCTGCTCCCCCCTCCCGATGCCCGTTCGGGTCCCCGCATCCCGCCCGCAGCTGCCCTGAGCTCCTGTGCGCCCGGGGTTTCGGGAAGGGCTCCACCAGCTTCTTGAAAAAGGCACGGGGAGGAGGTGGAGGGGCAGGGGAAAACAGCTGGCACCGGCCCAGCGGGGAAACCGGGCGCAGGGGGAGCGCCCGCTTTTCCATCGAGTCCCGGCAGCCCTTCCCATCTCGCCGTGCAAGCGAGGCTGTACGAAGGGAGTTCAGCTCCCGATTCAAAATAGAACAATAAATAAACTCCGCTTTAGTGCCTGTTGCTGGAGTGTTTACAAAGCGCTGTTGCTACAAACAAGGCTGTGCTCGATTCCAGGTGACCATGGCAGACAGAGCTGCTGCTGAAAGAGCTTGCAAAGACCCAAACCCCATCATTGACGGCAGGAAAGCAAATGTGAACCTGGCGTATTTGGGAGCAAAACCAAGGAGTATTCAAACTGGTGAGGCATCCGGGAGATCCCATCTCTCTCTGTATTAGAATAACTTGCAAGACAAGGAAACGAGTTCCTCGGGCTGGAATCATCTGATCTGACGATGCATATTTATCTGTCCCCCATAGTTCTGATTGTTGGCTGAGGACGCTGCATGGTCCCGTTACCGCTCTGCTGTATCTTCTTCCTCAGCCCTGCTGCACTGATGTTACTCACCAAAGTTCATTTAACTCTGTTAAAGCTGTTTCCTTCCACGGCAAGGCTGTTTGCCTGTTAACCTCTTAGTTGCATGAGAATTAACAGTAAGATCCACTTTGTCATTTCTCCCTTTGGTTTAATGACCACAGTACCCAGTGTGTAAAATAAGGCTTTATACCCCATTGTCTGTTCCATAACAGCATGTTCACACTGGGCTTTCTTCATGAATTCCCATCTGCTCCTCGTGCATATCACATATGCATGTTAAATTTAACTTGTTTCTAAATGGGGCTCTGAATTTGCTCACATGCATAGCAGATCAAATGCAAAGACGTGTGCTGTAATTCTGCCTGTGTGTTAGGAGTTGAATAGTACAATGGATGCCATTCATTAATATTTCTTTTTTTTCTGAACCTTTTTTTTTAGGTTTTACCATAGGTGTGCAGCAGCTACATCCAGCCTTCATTCAGAGACCCTTTGGGTAAGTGGAAATGTTTCCTAATGGTCTGTTTGAAATCAGATTCACGAATCAACTTCCTCATTACTTAAAATGTGAAAAAAGCCTTCGCCATCAAGAGTGGACAGTTTCAACAGCTGTTGTTAATGTTCAGAGTACTTTATTTCTGGTGGAGATTTCAGAAGTTTTGTGCATTTGTCAGCTTTAATGTAATTCCTAAAGATCCTTCTTTATCCTCAGTAAATCTTAGTCATAATAAACCCAGTGCATTGCTCTCTGCTTTGCCAACTTCAAGAATTCACAGGAATTCAAATAAATGGAAAATAGTTTCTCTATTATAGTACTTAAGGTGTCAAAACAATTAAGCAAATTCTGTTCTCATGTTTCTCAAATAAGATCCTCTGCTTCCTCTGTGCCATTTCCCACGTAATAACGCTTAGGATACAGTTTTATCCTAGAAAACAAATTGCATTGGAAACAAAGTCTGTTACTTAATGAAAGTAACATTAGGTCAAAAATTGATTTTGGACAGATGTTATACAAGGCTTGAATAGTCTGCAAAAGTGGGCTTTTGTCTGCTGTTTTCAATAGCTTATACCATCCCTACTCGGTTAGAAAAGTCCTCTTTTTATACATCTAATAGGATCTGGCAGCTGCTCGGCAAAAGACAAGTGTGCTTCACGAGAACAATAGTGACTGTCATACTGCCCTCATTTAACTGTTTAATGATTGATGCGGCTCTTTTTTTACACCATTTCAGAAAGTGAATATTGATAAGGTTTTTTATTATTATTTTCTAAGAGCATTAAGAAAGTAGGTGCATTTTTTAAAGCTTTTGAGCACTGCCCTGATGTGGTTTTTGTGTGGCTCTAATATAAATAGATGGGATTTTGGCCTTTGTCAACAGCAATACTTCATCCCTTCCCTGCTCTCTGCTTGTTTTTTTGGGGGTGTTTTGTTTCTTTTTTTTTTTTTTTTTAAGAAAAAAATGTGCTAACAATAAAACTTTCATTCCTCTGCCCTTGTGGCCGCAGTTGCCAACTGCCTGGGTAATCTCATTCCGATGAGTTTGTGGATGTAAGAGGCTGTGTTGCCACAATAGTGCACACCCAGTGTACGTGTGCTGTGTGTGGTTCAAACACGCCGCTTCTCGCAAGCGCTTACAGCTCTGCTGGAAGGCCCTGAAAAACATCTGCCCTGAAAGGAAGAGTCTCCCCTTTTCTGGGACAAGAGCCACATTAGTCTGCACAGACCAAATGCTGCTTTTTAATAGCCTTCCTTGCATGGGGGCTGTAAGAGCTTTCACAGCCCCCAAAGCAGCAGCACCTTGAGATGCGAACCCAGAGACTTTTGCATGGGAGTGCAGGAGAGAAGTTGCCAATAAAAGCAGCCTCTGGCGAGTCCTGCCACACATGGGAGCAGAGAAGAGCAAAATGGTGAAGCCCGTTAAAACTCCTCTTGCTGGCAGGAGCACCTTGCAGATTATCTGCAGTTTTCTGGGTGCCCTTCCTACCCCGCAGCCGCAGCTCTTGAAAACATTTTTTTTTCCAACAGTTTGCTTTTGGTTTCACATCCAGAGGAGTGTGGGATCGACTGATTACATGTTCCCTGTGATCTAGACAGTTCCTGTTGCAGTTCTTAGGCATTGGTTTCATCATTAAACCAGCAGAGCTGCAGTTAGCACATACAGTGGAGAACATTATAAATTATTTATCAGTTGCCAAGAGACAGGAACCAGGAGAATAGAGGGCTGGAGGCAGGGGATTATATATCATTATTTGCAAGCATCAGTAAACAAGAATTTAATTGAATTCAGTCATTGCTGCAGCAGAATCACTGGAAATGTGGGTTTTGCAGAATGTGTTTACCTGAGCACCACCTTTACCTGAGCACCACAACTGGGGCTGCTCTGTGGCTTCTGAGCAAAGCCTCAGGTGCTCAGTTGAGCAGCAGAGCTTGGCTGCCAGTTCCCTCTTTGTCTCCTCAGTAGAGCAACAAAACTAAGAGCCTGCCAAGCTCCACTCCTGCATTCCCTTGGAGCCACAATTTCCTTGGCCCTCAGTGGGATATGAGGGCAGATGAGGAGTTTGTCAGGGTCTGTCACTGAATTGCTGTTGTCTGTTTGCACCATGCCGGGTGGATCCCGACCTTTCCCAAAAGAAGCTCAGTGGCTCGGCTGCTTTGCCCCTGGTGTGAGATGTTGCCTGGCTCTCCCTCCTGCAGTTCCTGTCTCTGCAAAGTGTTTGTGCCCAGGGGTTGGCATTGTGGTTTCCAAAAGATGATTGTCACAGGGCACAGGGTGCTTGGCAGGGCAGGAATGAATGAAGAACCGTTAACTCCTGGGCAGTTAACGAAGAGCAAGCAGCCAGTCATGTCTCAGCTATCAAGCCACAAAACGCAGGTTTTGGTGAAAGCTGAAATGAATGGAAACTATGAAAATTACCCAAACACCAGAGAGAACTATTTATAAACTGAAGGCTTCGCCCCCCCAGCCCCAGACACCTAAATGCAGCTGTAAATATTGCCAGGGCTATGCGGAACAGAAAGAGAAACCACGAGGAGCCTCTCTCCTTCCTCCTGCTGTCCTGGCAGGGGAGGCACTTGCACAGCAGACAGCATGGAGTCAGTAGTAAATCCTGTTTGGAAAAGAAGTTTCTAGCTTGTTGTAACCAGAGATCTTAACAATAATGCAAGGTAAAGGATGTGTCTGTGACTTGGAGATCCGGCTGCTGAGTTTAGGGAAAGCAGCACTGGGCCTGGGGCTCAGCCTGGGGCTTGCAGACTGTGCTTTGCTTGGAGGCACCTAGCAGTGCCAGTGTGTCCCTGCAGCTGCCATGCTTCATGTGATCAGGTGATGTGGCAGAGCTACTTGGTCCCACCTTGTTGTTCCCTCCTCTGGGACTCTGGAGGTGGAGGCAGGTTTGGGTCTGTGCAGGGAGTGGGGATTCCCTGGTTCTCCTCTGTGCTTGCTGCTCTGGGCACAGCATATGGCAGATGCATTCCTGTGGCTGTGCCTCAGCATAGGAGCTATCTGTGTGGGAGATCTACCAGTGACTGACTAAGTGACTGAGCTCTTGCAAACATGAAGCTATCTCTTGTGGCAGGATCCAGCTCTTTCCATAGCTGCACATTGGATGTCATTGCTCCAGAGACCCCATCCATGTGTAGTTACTTGTTTTGGTGGCCCCCTACCTCTGTCCCACGTTTGGTCTCAGCAACATCACAAAGAGTTAAATCTCTTTGAGTTTGAAATTTCATGTGTTGATGCTGCTGCAGTTAGGAAGTGAAGAAAGTCTCTCTTTGTGTCAGCTCAGCCTCCCTTGTGGCTGTTTATCCTTAAAATTTCTCTATTGGGTTAAAAATAAAAGGCAACAAACTTTCATCTTTTCTGTGGTTATGGTTATAAAAGGGCACGTGCTGTGCCCAGCCTCTGTCAGCTGGCATCCCCCTGCTCCAGCTTCCCACTGCCCCCTTACCCGGAGCTGGAGGCTGCAGGATCCCATCCCACTCTGCCAGGCTCATGTGGATGGAGCACCCGGCACCTGGTGTTATCCCGTGCCAGGAACATGAAAGCCTGGGGGGGAAAGGGGGCATTTCCTAAGAAATGTCCAGATCCGTTTTCCGAACGGCTTCAGCTGCTGGTTCTCATGCATGGTGACTGCTGTTTAGACCAAATGCTTGCTAGTTGGAAAGAAATCCCTTCCTTATTTTTTTATTATTTTATTTTGTGTTTTTAAAGTGTAAACATGTATTTATAAGCAGCTCAGACAGCTTTGAGAATTTTCTTGAACATCTGCTTCAAGATGGCAAATGCTGGTGTCAGACCCAAGGGTTTGGTGTGCCTATTGTTGGGGTTGAGGCAGAATTTGCTTGTGTTCTGCCTGTAAAACAATACAAAAGCGTGGTCTGATACAGTGACCTCACCCTTGGCGATGTGAATGATGTGTGACCTCAGACCTGTTGCAAGGGACAGGCTCTGGGTGAAGGATCTGAGCCATTCCTGGGCAGTCAGGGCATGGGCTTGTGTATGATGGAGAGACAGCCTGAGCTGGCTCTAGCTTTGTTTTCACAGCACATGGCTTGAGTTGTGCCATCTTCTCTGTGTGATTCCATTGCCTCTGGTGGATTTCCTCTTCATCCTCCTCAGCAGCACAGACCTGAGTCCTTTCCTGTTGGTGCAGGAGCTGGGGAGTGGCAAATCCAAAATTCACCTGTGTTGCTGTGGCTGGTGCCATGGAGTCCCAACGTGGCAGATTGATGCACACGTCTGAATTTGCAGAGCAGCTCAGCTTGTGCTTGATCTCATGTTTCCTTTGAGCAGCTGTTGGCATATGGGCCCCAACTCGTAGTATTAAGCACATGCCCAGTAATTCGAATGATGAATGCAGCCCTGGGCATCCTGCCCTGGCGCTGAGGGCACCAGCCAGGGAACCAGACAGTTGTTGTGCTGATAATTTGGTAGCAAGGACACCGGGTCACTTCTAAATACGACTTTTATGAAGAACTTGTTCCCCACGGATGGGAGCAAGCTACATACCAGAGCTAAATATACTCCATGATCACAAAAGATGAAAAGTCCTGGACCTCGGAGTTAAAACTCAGTCTCCTGTTTCTCAGTCTCCAAGTGCTGTAAACAGAGTTGTGCTGTCCCCTGCAATTTCCCTGTCACCAGCTTTGAGCGTTTTAGCTCTCCTCTGTCAGAGTTGAGCTGCCCTGGCCAAAGCAGCAGAGGCTGGAAAAACCATGCTGCATCCAGGCATCCCCCATGATTCCAGCTTGCAGGAAGGTGTGGAGAGATTAGATTGAGATGTCTTAAATGTTCTACTGCCACAAAGGCACAGCTGGTAGCTGAGATCACAAACTCTTAAAACGGAATTTCTTTGTTTACTGAGAAATTACTTAATTATTTGTTTTATTAAGTGTAGGCATTCCTTTATCAAAAAGAGATATTTCATTGCTTTTTTCATAGCTGAAACATTCTACTTCAAAATACTTCATCTCTCCAAGAAAGGGGTTTAGATAAATCAAGTGAGTGGATGGTTTTAACTATAAGTCAGTGTAAGGGATCATGTGTAAAGAAAGTAAGTCTGTTAAAAATGGAACCAGTTGAAAGTAGTCACTAATGTGTGACTTGTCGGATACTTGAGAAGACTTCAGAGATGTTTCTGCCATCGATTTTCTCTAAATTGCAGAAGAAAATTGGAGAGCTCAGTCAAAGGCAGAATTCTGGGGCTTCCTGGGTTGATCTGTTGGAGACCCTGGTTATCCCTACCATCCTACACAAGGATGTTGAAGGACTCAGGTTCCTGTCATGCACTGGTGTGAAACAGTCCCTGTTTCTTCTGTCAGTTAGTTTCTGGTTTGGCTGTGCTGATAACTGGAAAGGGGAGGGGTTTTTCCTTCTCTGGAGAGCTGACTAGTTGTGGATAAACTTCCATGTGGCTTTTTCCTTGGTGCCAGATGGCTCTTGTTTCAGGCAGATGTTATCTCCTGCTACCTGAGTGTTTTTCAGCCTGCTTCTCTCCAAAACTATTTTTGGTCTGGCCCAGCATGCCTTTGTTTGGGATCATGGGTTTCTGTTTTTTTTTCCTTCTTCCTTTGGGTGTGGGGGAAGCAAGATGCAGAGGATAAAGCTATTGAGCCTGGCTATAACTCATGGTGGAGCTCAGCATGTTGATCTCAGACTCTTGGTTGAGCTGAGAAAAAGTATTAGATCTTTGTGAGATGTACTCCCATCTTTAGTCTGCAGCCTTTTTTTTTACTTCTTTCTGGTTTTTTTCCCCACTGACTGCAGTCTGGGACAGTTTGTTGTGGCATGTCGTGCCTTGGTGATTGCCACTGCTGTGGTGACATCTGCTCCCAGCAGGGAAGCAGGAAACTCAGTCCTGTACCTGTTTGCACAGGCTGCTGTGTAAATCTTCTCAGAGGGACAGAGGAGGATGAGGAGAAGGCAGACAGGCAAATTGGTTACAAGAGGAGCAGAAATTGTCTCGACTGCTTTGCTATTTTGTGTGGTATTGCAGCAGGTGATGATAAATCCCATGGAGCTGCAGAGTTCATCCTTGTGTGACTTTGAGCTGGCTGGGATAGCTGGCTGATGAGGCAGAAGCTGTTGACATTTCAGTGCATTTTTAAATCAGCTTTAGTAGGGACATTGCAGGAGTTGGAGTTTGTTGTGTTGCGGTTAGAGCCCAGCCCTGTCAGGGAATGGCGAGGATGGTGGAGTGATCAGGGCATAGCCAATGTCCTGGTCTGCACCCAGGTGTTAGTGGATAAACTGTGATCCCCTCCTGGAGTGAGAGTCCTGGTGGGCAGGCAGGGACATCCTGCAGCCTCCTCCTCATGTCTGGACTGAGAACAGCACCTGAATTTCTCACATTTCCACAGCCTGTCATCGTGGCTGGGGCCCGTATGATACCTGTGGCCAGCCCTGCCTGCACTCCACACACGTTTACTGAGTGTCTCCTCGAGGTGAGTGCTTGCTGGCTTGGGAGTGTCCCTCAGGAACGATTCCTTGGAGTGTGAATTACACCAGGATGTGTGCCTGCATCTCCAGCTGTGCCGTGGTGCCCTGGCACTGCCAGTGCAAGTGTGGGGTGTGCTTCCCAGAGCAGCTTTAAACTCAGGAGCTCACTTCAAAATACCACTTTGGATCTGCCCTGCAGGCAGTGCCTGGAGGTGTCACATCACCAGGGGCTGTGCTCAGCTGGTTCTGCAGCACCCCCAGCACCTCCTGCCATCACGTGCTGTGACAGTGTGGGTGTCCCTGTGGCAGCCAATGGGTCAGCTCTAGTGGAAATGGAGGCCAAATTCCTGGGGTCAAATGCCAGAATTTGTGCCTTCACTGGCAGACACAAAGGGCTCTGTTTCTTTTATTCTTCAAGGAATAAAAGGCTGGTCGTGGTGGTGGCATTTGTGTGCTGATCTCTGTGAGGCTGCCAAGAGCCCTGTGCCCCTCCTTGTTTCCCAAATGTTTGTGTGATGCCGTGTCCCTCCTGACAGAGGGGTGCAGCTGTCTCCACCTCTTCAGAGCTGACAAAACCAGCTCCCAGCAGGGCTGGCAGAGATCGAGGGCTCAGGAACTCCCACCTTGTTGCTCTCCCAAACCCGTGCAGCATGCAGGAGCAGCTTGCAGGAACAGCTCATGGCTCGTGTGTAGGAAGTCCTGCAGGATGGCAGAGAGCTGAGAAGGTGCAGCTAAAGCACATTTTAGGTGTAAATCTGATACTAAATAGTCAGATATATGAAGTGTCTCTGAGATGAGCTCTGCTGATGAGAGCTTGTTCCTCTTCCCCAGTGCTTGGGGAGAGAAGTGGGACACATTTCCTCCTGACTTGTCCCTTTTTTCTTGCTGCCTCCCAGCCAGCCCTGCCCTGCTGATGTGGTGGGGAGACCTGGGTGATGGGAGGTTTTGAAAGAGACTTTTTCATCTGCCTGGAGCCACAGGTGCCTCCCCTGACATGTTTGAACAACTCCACCCGGTCCTGCACCACCCTTTTGTTCTGTCCCCCACCAAAGCAGGACAGAGCCCGTGTCCCTCTGCCAGTGGCTCTGTAACCATCTCTGTTCTGGTTCAATTCTGGCTGCTGGGGCTTGGTGCTGCATGGTCAGGAGCGTGGGCTGGCACCAGTCCCTGCTGTCCCTCCTGCAGTCCCTCCTGTGCCACTGCTGCCTCTGGGCTTAGGTTTGACCGTGCTCCTTGTGTGGGTGGCCTTTGCCCATGGCTCGTTGTGGTGCCAGCAGCATCTCGTCCATCTGCAGTTCACAGGGTGACTCTGGTGTGTGGTGGCCACGGCTGATCACTTGGTTGGTGTTTTATAATCACACTGTGTGTGTTTTTTGATGAAGTTCTCTTCTGGCTGGCAGGGCCCATCGTGGGGGATGGAGGAGAACTGCAGGGAGGGAGGAAGGGATCTTAAAACACAGATGTGACTCATCCTGTAGAAATTCAGATTAGAGTTTGCTGTTTTCTAGAAAGAGAACTCCAGAACAGCTTGCTTTTTAAAAAATTTTATCTCCTGAAAGATCATGTTCAGGAATAATGGAAGAGGGGGAAATATTTTAAGATTTTCTGTGGATGCTAAATGTAGCCAGCAGAGAACTTCATCCTACTGCACTGGTTTGTTTTGTTTGTAGCTGCAAGTCATCAAAGTGACCTTACTTTGGGTTGTGTGTTTGTTTTGATTGATGAATTGCCATCTGTCCACCTAATTCAGAAGACCAAATTGCATAATATCTTAATTGAAATTTCTAGCTGAATTATTGAAATCCTACAGACCAAAAGAACCTTCCATTTTACACTGACATTCCCTTTAGAAGCAGATCTTGGAGTTGCTGAGTGTGGTTTTTTAGTGCAGTACCAGCTATTGTGAGTGATGCGTGCTTGTGCATGCACTGGGCTGGTGGGATGGATTTCTGAGAGCAGGGTCCAGGAGTACATTCTGCCTTCCAAGCTAATAGTGCTTTTTATTGCAAGTAGCACTGAAAAGCTGGAATTTTTCCTTGCTGAAGGAAAACTGTAGTGCAGGATGTTGCAGATTTGCTGTCTCCAGGCCCACCGTGGAGCTCCATGTGTGAAAGCAAAGCCAGCAGTGCAGAGTTTCTTGGGATGAGCTGGGGATGTCCACTCGCCCTGATGGCACCACGTCCCCCACAGGGGCTGTGCCAGCTCAGGAGAGCAGTTGGGTGGCAGCAAGGGACCTGGAGGAGCTGCTCAGGCAGGGTGATGCTCAGGCTGGATTGCTGGGAGTCTCTTGGGCTGTCCTGGTTGTTTGGTGAGCACAGGTGGAATTCCTGTGGGCAGGAAAAGTGCAGGCCCCTCCTCTGCTCCTGCCACCGGGTGGTTTTTAGTGGATTGTGCATTTTTTGTTGCATTTGTGGGGTGATTTTAACTTTGTTGGGCCCTGGAGTACCAGGGAGCCTAGTGGCAGGGAGAAGTGAGGAGCAGCCAGAGCATCCATCAGGATGTTGGCTGATCTACCAGGGCTAGAGCAGTAAGCATGGACTGAGCCTGCTCATGTCATGCCCGAGGGCCAGTGCCTGGGGATGCCTCTGCAGAGCCTTTCCCCAAACCCTGGCAGGCCCAGAGAGCAGCATTGCACCTGAGTTATTTAAAACAATGTGAAAGAGAAAATCCCCCAGTGACAGGCGTGAGGAACCTCTGGGTGGGACTGAGCCCTGCTCCTCCAAGAGGTGGCTGCCACTGCCTGCTGTGAGTGTGTGACATGAAGTGCCCTTGGGCTGAGCTGGTGCCTAAGCTCCAGCTCTGATTCAGCTCTGCTGGCCTCAGTTTAGATCAGAGCTGAACAAAAAGGGATTCTGTGCATTTCTGCTGCCTCATCTCATTCCTGTTACCCACAGGGTGATGCTGGGTATGGTGTGCTTATGGGCTGAAGGACTGTGAGGTCCCTCTTGCTGTCCAGGGGTGTCTGGTGGCCTCAGAAGAAGGTCTTGCACTGAATCAAAGGTTGAGGTGCTGCTCACCACCATCCCTCGTCCCTGGGCATATGGAAGGACCCTGATTTCAGAGGCAGTGCTGCTGTGTGGGGAGAGGAGAGCAGTCATTCTCTTGTCATGCAGATTGTCTCAAGCAAAAACAAACTGCATATGGGAGTGGGAAAAGGAGAGAAAACTCAGTTCAGATGAGCTCTTGTTTTGAGAAGCCTTTCTCCTGTCTGAAGAGCAGATTAAACCATCCAGTGCTGGTTGTAAAGCAAGTGGGAACAGCCCTGTAGGTGCTGGGTAGGAGGGACCAGCCCCAGGTGGACCCCAGCACGCTGCAGGTGGTGGCTGAGATTTAGGATGCTCAGGTGGAATGAGGGTAACCATGTACAGCCCTGTGCCTTGTGAAGAGCCTGTGGGAGGCTTTTAAAAGTGGTTGTGTTTGAAAATGTGCTGTCACACACATCCACACAAAAATCCCCAAAATATTTGAATCTGCATAATCTCTCTGCAGAATTTTGCTTTGGGGATTTTTTTTATGTGCCAAAATGAGTTAGGTTTGGGGGACAGGGTGGCACAAGCTTTTAGGGGATGGCTTTGCCTCATCTGTGGCCTTATGTGGTTCAGCAAGCAGTGACCAAAGGGACCTTCTCCCCAGGGTGTGTGTGGCTCTGATCTTCCACTGGCACTGTGCCATTTGCTGGTGATAGCCTGCACCCCGTATTTCTTAAACAAACCCCAGATGTGTCACCCTGCCACACTCTTCAGGCCACATAAATTCCCCATTTTTGCCTGGCCCGTGGCAGTTTCTGTGGATGTACCTAAACCTTTAGGTTTGCACAGTTTTTGCCCTGTTTGAGACCTGACTTGACATGAGCTCTTTGGAAAATACAGCCCTTTCATTTTGATGCTTTTTTCCCCCTCCCCTTTCCTCCTCATTAGCAGTTTCTAACAAATTAGTAGGCACTCCTGCATTAATCACCTCCAGGATCTCTCCATCTATGGACTTTAATTGACTGTGACATTGTTAAGTTCCTCTCAGCAGCACAGCTCCTCAGGGCAGGGGCAAGCTGCACTTTTGGGCCCTCACGGAAAGGGCAGCGGAGATGCCAGGGGCAGATGTGACAGCTCATGGACACAGGAGTGTCACCGCCCTGCCAGCTACTGGGGAGTGCTACTGGGGGGAGGAAAGCAGCGTTAATATCTCGTGTTTTACAACAAACACCCTGTAGCATTCCCTAAACATGCAGTGTTGTGGAAACATGGTGTAAGTGTGTAGTAACTGATAACACCTGGCAGGCTGGAGGGCCTGGGGTCAGTGGTCATTCCTGGTGGGACACGTGGAGGGTGACAGGTTGTCCCTGCTGCCAGGAGGTGCCCCACAGGGGCTGTGGATCCTCTGGACCCTCCACCCAAATTTGGATGGAGAATACAGGAGGCAGAAAGGCTGACAGGGTGTGTGGAGGCCGAGGAAATGAGGTGAGCCAGAGGCTGTGTCACGGCCTTCCAGGGAGCTTATTTTGGATTTCAGCAGCCCGGACAGTGGGGGATACAAGCTGTGGGGACCATGGTGTGTATCTTATTAGCAGCCCATGCTTCACCTTGCACTACTCCCACCCTCAGGTCTAGGAGCGTTTGCTTCTCATCCCCACCCCGGGCAGCATTGCTGGGCAGCACCGTTTCCATGGCTGACGCACATGAATTTGGGGGGAAGAGGGGCTGTGCAGGCCAGGGCGATGCCAACCCCTCACTAACTCTCTCCCTTCACCTCCACAGACTCACGCCTCACTATGTTTACCCCCAAGCCATCATCCAGCCCAGCGTGGTGATCCCTACCCCCGTGCAGTCCATCACGTCTCCCTACATCGACTACACGGCCGCCAGCCAAGCCTATTCCCAGTACACCACAGCTGCCTACGACCAGTACCCCTACGCTGCCTCTCCCGCCGCCGGCTTCGTGGGATACGGCTACACGGGCACGGTGCAGCCGCCCCTGAGCGCCGGCACCCCCGCGGCGCCCGCCGCCGCCTTCGTGCAGTACCAGCCGCAGCAGCTGCAGCCCGACCGCATGCAGTGAGGGCTTCCCTGGACAATCTCTCGCCCTGCAAGGATACGACTAGGACAGCAAAACGACAAAAAAACTGTAAAAGAGACGAAAGCGATGCAAGCAAAAAAAAAATAAATCACCCCGGCCCTTTATCCCTCCGTATGTAGGTGCATATCGATACCTAAGCTATTTATAGTGTTGAGGGCGAACCCAAATCCTTGCAGTATGATTGTGCTTATGAAAGTGGACTTCTGGTAAGTTTTTTTTCCCCCTTTTTTTTTTTTTTTTTTCCTTCGATCTGGACAGATACTGTCTTGAAGATGTTCTAAAAGTGGCTGAAATGTTTCACAGGAAAACGACAGATCCTTGCACACATCGCAGTCTGCTTTCATCACCTGTGGTCTTCTTTCTGCCCCCTTCCCTGTCAGCCCTTCCTTCCTCATCCAGCCTACAATCCTCTTATTTACTGGTGAGGTACAGAGGTACTTGGAGAACATGGAAAAAAAGCAATCTTATTTTTTGGTTGTACAAAAACTTTGTAATACTCAGAGATGCCTTACAGAAAAAAAAAAGCAAAAGAAAAACTATTTTTTAATATTTATTGCGATTTTATTCGCATGAGCTGTGAATTGCAGACAGAAGAATAGTAGTAAGTATCTGCCTTGTTTAATTCTCATTTTACTAAATTATTGTATGTAGGTAAAAAGTTCTTAAGTAATTGCTGAATCACTTCAACATGCAAAAGGGAATATTGGCTTGAAGGAGAGCAGAATATTCCTTTAGTCAACGCACTGTACTATTTTCTTATTGTAATTGTTACTCTGTTAAGATTATCTCAAATTTAGGTATATTTTTAAATGCAAAAAACCAACCAAGAATACTGAACATTTTGTCTACTTTGGTAGATCTTTTGTTACAATGCTGCAACCTATGGAGACATTTACAGTATTTATGTAAAAGAGATTTGGAGCTGTTGGCCAGCAAGGTTTAGGAGAATATCATGAGTGGAGCAATAGAGAAAAAGGTGTTATGTCACTGAACAAATGGGTAAATGTAACCTTTTTATGCCTGTAATCCAACAGCCAAATAAAGGAAGAGAACAGGCGATGTAAGTGCATTTCTACAAAGACAGCAATAAACTATTTTAACTTTTAAGATTATTTGATGCTGTATGGTACCATGTTTGCTTGGCTGCAGTGCCTTAGGCAGTATTTCCCAGCCCACCTGGTCTGGCCATGCTGGGCTTCACCCTCCAGTGTGCCAGGGTGGGCTGTGACAGGAGCCCCTGCTGCCATCCTGGCAGGCACCAGGTGCTGCCACCATCCTGCAGCGTGTCCCACACTGCCCTTGCTCTGCGTGTCCCCAGGCACCTCAGGGTTTCTGAGCTCACAGAACCCCGTGGGCTGGTGCCAACTGCTTCCTCACGCTGCGTGGAGCAGAGGGTGGGAGGTGCTGCCATCCTGGTGCAGCTCCAGCGGCAGTAGGGGCAGATGGGATCTCATCCCGGAGTCTTCGGGCCATCACTTTCCTTCTGTTATTTGCTTAAAATAAGTTGGGGGTTATTTTTCTAAAATTGAATTTCTCTGAAAGAGAGTAGTCTGCCTGAGCCCTGTCCTGGTTAAGGGGATTTGCTGAGGGTGTCTCAGATCCAGCAGAACCAGGCAGGTTTCAGCAGCAGAGAGACTTTCACCTCAGTCGCTGCTCTGGTGCTGCATTTGACTTCCCCCAACCAACTTGCTTTAGAAGTTTGGTGTTCAGGTTTTGACAATTACAAACTTCAAGAATTAATCTGTAAAAGTAAATAAAATGACTCTGTTTGATCATGCCAGTTATCTGGTTCATCTCCATAAAGGTCACAGCAGGCCTGGTGCCAGGAAGGGCCACATTTTTGGCACCAACATCTGCTGCTGGTTCAGGTGGTGATGCCTAAAGCCATCCTGGGGGAAGAGGATGCTGTAGGATGAAAGCAGAGGCAGTTCAGCACTGTGGCTGCCCTGGGGAGCTTAAATGCCCACGGTGGGCATGTCTAATGTCACCAGTAGCCCTCGGAGTAAAGAGCCCATCTCGATGAATGGAAACAACTCGCTCCTGGCTTGCTTGTGTTGCGTGAGAATGCAGATCCTGGTGGGGCTCTGCTCATCCTGCCCGGGGTTTTGCTTACAACCATGTGGGTGACATTTATTTCCTTTTTAAGTAATTACTTTCTGGAACTGCTGTGGGGCTGCCAAAGCAGTAAGAGCCGAGCGCCGCATCCAGCCCGGCGCTGGCGGAGCCCGGCCTGGCCCAGGCCCTGCCTTTGAAGTGCTATCGGGGCTGGAGATTATTCAGCAATTCTTCTTTCTCCCTGTCAGGAGTCCTCCTGAGGAGAAGGGAGGGGAGGATTTTTGGGTGGGGGTGCTGGGAGCTGCTGGGGAGCACTGGCCCCAGCCCAGCAGCACTGAGGTGCCCGTCCCCAGCAGTGGTGCCTGGCACCGCTGAGCTGGGCTTTGTCTTCGCCGGGACGCACGTCTCCCCTCTCAATGGGGACAGCAAGGCTGCTGAACATGGATTTGTTGTTGAAAAAACCCATGTGTGCAGTGCGCTCTGAAGTGAAAAAGGTGATGGTTTTCCATTTGGCTGCCTGATTTCCTGAAAGGTTCCAAACTGCCAGGAAGCGAGGGCGCAGGCGGCGCTCCCAGCGCCCGGTGCTGCCGAGAGCCATTCCTGGATCCCGCTCAGTTTTCCTCCGGGCTCATTTCGAGAAACAGCCACATCAAAACAGCAGCCCGACCTGCCTCCTTCCTGCTTGCGAAAACCCGGCTGTGAAATTGCGGAATCACGGGCTCTGCCATCCTCCTTCCCGGTGGGAGCAGGGCTGTGCTGCCAGGTGGTGCTGGCAGCCTCCAGAAAGGAGCCCAAGCACTTCCCTGTCCTGTGCTAGGCTGGGAAAGTGGGAAGAGCTCGAAGGGTTGCTGTGTTAGGAGGGCAAGAGCTGAACTGCAGAGTATGAGCAGTGGGGTGTGGGTGAGAGGCGGTGGCTGCCTGGCTCCCGACTGATCAGGGTGGCACAAGTGCTTAAATAATTTTGAAATTGCTTAAAAGTATAATTTAATTTTTTTTTTTAGTGCATTGCTTGATGGATCATCCTCTTCCACCTCCTTATGTGGTCCCAGCACAAAGAAAGCTCATTCTGGGCAGCTCAGCTCTGCTGCAGCCAGCCAGAAGCCAAGGGAGGGGATGAGCAGGGGGGTCACAATGATGGTTTTAAAAGCTTCAGTGAGCCACAGGGACCAGGAGGAGCAGCAAGGGCTGGGTGGTTTTGGCAGCACAGCCCTGGCAGCACCATCTGCTTGGCAGGTTCCAGGGGTGGGACCAGCTCTGAGGGGCCAGACCTTGTCCTGGGCACATCCCTGTGGCCTTGCTGGCAGCTGACCCAGCCCAGGCCACCTCTCAGCAGCTGTGCCCACATGCCCAGTCATTTGCATGACAAATTCAAATCTTTTTTATAGGAAACCATCACACTGGGGCTGTCGGGGAGGTTTGGCTTGTGTGGGCTGGGGCATGTGCAGCCCCTCTGCTGTCATGGGCAAGTGTCACCATAAATACCAGTGCTGGGCTGCTGGTCATCATCTGGATGAACCCAGCCACAGTCTGGCATCATGTCCTGGCATCACCTCCCCTTCCACCTGGCAGCAGCGAGTGAGACACAGCCCTGTACCCCAGGGTGGCTGCTGCCAGACCTTCCCCACTTGCCTGCCATGAAAGGGGATGTCTTGGGTGGGATTTCTGCCCTTTCCAGGCACTCCCTCTCCCTGGGGTGTCCCCTGTCACAGAGGCACAGCCAAGGGCTCTGCTGCCAGCTGCCTGAATCTGCTTTTGATGAGGAGCAGGGGGTACCCAGCCCACTCCTCTGCAGTGCTCCCCACACTGTCCCACCTTGTCTGGGGGACACTTGGGCACCCCCACAGGCTCCTGTCAAGGTCCAGAGCTTTGCAGTGGCATCCCCAGCTAGTGGCTATGCCCAGGATGGGGATGGGAGCACTGGGACATGGGGGGACAGTGCTAGCCCCCATGGCCCAGCTCCCTGGCTAACAAGCCCCAAAACTTTGCACTGGGAGGGAAAGGCTGAGTACACGATTTATTTGCATAGTAACTGGACTACTGTTAGCACTTATCCTTTAAAACAGAGTTGACAGCAAAATGTTTTACCCCCTCAAATACAGGGAATGCTAACAGCATCCTTTTTTTTTTTTTCTCTCTCTTCTGGCTGAAACTTGTTTTTCCCTCCTTTGTGCCTCTCTGAATCCTGCCAGCATAGAGATTCCCTTGTTCAGAGAGTAAAAAAAGAAGAGGGAGAAAAAAAAATAGAAAAAGCAAAACTTAAGCCTGGGATTAAAAACCATCACTAAAATAGTTTGAATAACAAAGTCAACTGACTGGCTGGGAAGCCGGTGAATGCCTGTCACGTATCGCCCTTCGGCCGGGCACGGTCACGTGTGGCACTAGATAGTTCCTGGAAAAGCTTCTGCTCAGCCTGATAGACCTGTGCCTGCTGATACTGCTGCACCCACTCCTGGAGGGCTGTGGGAAACTTCCTGACAGGGAGATAAATTGGGGGGGAATAAATAAATCTCCCTTGGGTACCAGAGGCAATGGGTGTTCTTGAGGCTTTTCCACCCTGGTGGTCCTGGCACCACAGGACCATCAGGACTCTCTGCCCTTAGTGATGTCTTTAGCAAGGGAATTCATGGTGGGTTTGTGGGGTTTTTTTCCCTACACAGTTTTTTCTCATAGTTTCAGCTGCATAAAAAATCAAAAATGGGACCTTGCATGAGATAAAAGCAGAGGGGTTGTACCTCCCCCAGGCAGAGCCAACTCAGCCATGTCAGACACATCATGTGGGGCCATGGAGCGTGTTCCTGAGGGGAGTTGTACCTAAACCCAAACCTAAATAACAGTTTTATCCTCTTGCTGACTCCAGCAGCACAAACCTGGAAGCAGAGGGATGCGACAAGGCACAGTGACAGGAATGATGGCTCAAATAAAGCCACAAGTGTGGGAGGGCAGTTAAAGACTCAGATTTATTAGCTGTGTGCCCATGCTCAGGAGGATGATGAAGCAGTTGGAGATGGAAAAGTTGGTAATGGAAAGGTCAGAGATGGAGGCTTGTGAGAGGATGAATCAATGAGCACCCGAAATCCCAGGAGCCAATTTTTAAAAGCATTTGCCCACATAAAAGTGGAGTCTGTGGCCTTTTATAAATCAGCCAGGAACATGTCTTGGTTTGAAAATAGCACTGAGCATCTTACTACATGTTTGACACTCAAAAGATCTTTTAAAATCAGACTCAGCTCATTGGAGTGGCTCCTGTTCAGGGATAAACAGGGGGGGTCAGTGTGTGCAGATACTCACGACCATTTGTGGTCTCCTGTAGCATCCACTGGTGTGTTTGCATGAGCTGCTGACATGTGAGCACCTTAAACAAACCCTGAGCTCTGCAAAATGAAAGTGAAATGAAATAAATGAGTCATGCCATTAGTCTCCTGTGAGGTGGCTTTAAAATTAGCAGGTTTTAGACATAAACGTGGTAGAACGAGCCCTGGGGGGAAGACAAGTCCTCCAAAAACCACATCCTACCTTTTCAACAGTGCACACTGCTCTTTATTTCATGCCACTTTAGTAAGGTAAACTAATTTGGTTTCCTGTTTCCAATGAATTTTATATGTAGAAAAACATTTATATTATATACATTATAAATCTGATTAGAAACATGTATGTATGAACAAACACGTGGTTTTTATCAGTAGCTGTGTGCATTCATGTGTGTATGTGAAAGTATACACATAAATGCCTTATTTCAACTGGCATTTTAACTTTTATTTCACAAATCCTGGCTCCTGAAGATACCAGGTGTGCACAGTTTAGAAGATAATTTAAAATGAGAGGCATAACAGCAGCGCAACCAAATTTAATGGCTGGTAGCACAGGCTAATCTGGGGCAAAACCATGTCCTGGACTGAGCTCAGGCTTCAGCAGACTGGGAAAAGCAGTAAAAATACCCCATGCTGGTGTGAGAGCCACGCCTGGAGATGGGGCAGCCCCCAGGGGCATCTCCCATTCTTCTGCCCACTGCTGCCATACGTGCTCAGGCACTTTCCCTCTGTCTGTCTGTCTTTCTGCATTCCCCTCTGTCCTCTTCAATCAGCCAACCACGGGCACTCCAGCCTCAGTCTGCTCAGCCCAGAATACAGATATTTTGGGCATCTGCAATCTGGACTAAAGCTCCAGTCCTGCCAGGAATTCTGCACAGGCTTGAATGGAAAAAAAATAAAAATATCCCATGGAGTTGGGTAAAGGCTGCCAGGCTGCCCCGGGGCCTGTCCCGCAGGCAGGGAGCAGCCCCGGCCCCTCTGCAGCCGCCAGCCGAGACAGAGCCTGCAGGAAAGATAATAAATTAAAGCCAAATGTTTATTCCATTGGCACTGTCCGGGTCATGTGCCTCGTGGAGCTGGAGAGTGCAGGAATATTTTCTTGTAGCTCTCGAATAAACTGCTGGAAATGGTCACTGAGTAGAGATCCTGGAGGAGGCAGGGGCTGAGACCTGCTTGGATGGATGGATGGATGGGTGGATGGATG
>VYZP01051430.1:8686-38446 GCA_013400635.1 Hypocryptadius cinnamomeus | reverse complement strand
TAAATATACATCCCTGTGTTCCATGGTAGGCCAAAACTTGTACTTTGTTTATCAGTGTTTGCTTGCTATGCAACACTCCCACTGCTATCATTCAACCAGAAGTCAGTGGGAGTTGCATGTGTCACACACAGCAGAAGACAGCGTTATGCTTGCCTTTATAACCCACAGATGGTCACTTGAAGGGCAGCAATATCCTGCCATATCTGTCTAGTGTAGTGGGGTGGGTAGTGTAGCTAATGTCCTGGCATGGTGTGCCTGCACAGGACAAAACTTCATATCAAAAGAATGACTGCATGTCATTCTAGATATAAGGAACAAATCTGTTCATAGTGAAAGTGGTACACCATTTGAACAGGTTGCCCAGGGAGGTGGTGCATGGAAACATTTAACATCAGATTAGACAGGGCTCTGAGCAATCTTATCTGGTCTAAGGTGTCCCTGTTTATTGAAGGTGGGTTGGGCTAGGTGACCTTTAAAGATCTCTCCCAATCCAAACCTTTCTGAGGCTTTGATTCTACGTTGGTGTTACTGCAAGAAAAAGCAAGAGTGAAGGAGTCTGTTGTGACATGATTTAAAGGCTGTGGCTTGATGGTGTAAGAAACTGTTTGGCATATCTAGTAGCAGATAAAAGCAATGAGATACCCTCCCCCACACACCTCTATCCTGTTCTAAAATTAGCTAGCATTTTGTCATGGGAGTTTGACTAGTATCCCAGTTAGAAATATTTACAGACCAGTTGATATCTAGCCATGGACAGTTCATTCTCATGGGTTCTTTGCTTATATTTTCATTCAGACTAAATAATTATTCTCCCATCCACCCTTGCTACCCTGGTGTATTTACCAGTGTGCTTCTAGTTTTTGCCTTACTAAACCAAATAGGCTGCCACCTTTGGGAATATTTTAGCTGACTGCATCCTGCAGGCAAGTGTGTAAATTCAAATTGTGAGTTAGCTCTGGTACAAGAAACAGCCAAACCAAAGCAGCTTAGAGCCTAATTTGGGATAATTTGCTTTATTTCACAGCAAGATCCTTTTCTTGTTATTGAGTTCTCACCCCTGTTTCCTCTAGATTGACTAATAATTTCTATGTGGCTTCATATCAGAATCTTACTGAAATTCAGAGTGAGGTTGCTTTTCTCTGAAAAATCTTTCATTTCCTTATGAAAGACGGATGTTGACACAGTCTGTCTTTGATAACCCATATGTATTTTATGTTATTTTATGTATCTTCAACCATTATTATTCTCAACATATCATAATGCTTTGCATGTTATTCAGATCAGGCTAAAAGGATAGCAGTTATTTGGATCGCTTCTCTTCATATTTTTTCTCTCCTGTAGTACAGCCAGGAACATTGCCATTTTGCAATCAAATATTGTTCCACTCTTCTCAGTAAGCTCTTGTAAACACCTTTTTCTGTGCCTGTGATTCAAGCATGAGCCTTTTTAAAATCCAAAACTCTCAAGTGCATCATCTCCTTTTGGTTCCTTCTCTAAGCTAAGACAAAATGCAATGCCATACCCTCATTTACATCTACCAGCCTTCTTTGTCATCACAAGACTGCTGCATTTTCTGAAAACTGGTACAAAATATATATTTGATCTTGGGACCATATGTATACTCTTTTTAACATGTACCCCACCATCCTTGTAGCTACACTCCTCCATATTGTTAGCTTTTTTTCCAGAGGTCAATACAACCTTTGCTACTTGCTTTCATTTCCTTCTCAGCATCAGCCTCAACTTCCTATTGGGCAGGTATCACTTCGCTCCTGCGTGTCTTGTTTTTAAAAAATGGCTTCATTTGTTGGCCAGCTGAATTCTGCCGTCTGCATCCTTGGTTACTTTTTTTTGATCTTGACTTGTTTCTTCTTCTTCCTACAAGATCTTTCCAGTTTCTGGAATCTGAATCCAGCATCTCAGATACATCCAGAGATTTCATTACAAGCATAAAGAAGACAGGTTAATTAGTACAATTGGCAAGAATGACGAGAGAAGTT
The DNA here is from genome assembly GCA_013400635.1 of Hypocryptadius cinnamomeus. Lineage (NCBI taxonomy): Eukaryota > Metazoa > Chordata > Aves > Passeriformes > Zosteropidae > Hypocryptadius > Hypocryptadius cinnamomeus. The sequence goes on along the minus strand of VYZP01051430.1, from coordinate 36,446 downwards.
AGGGAAGGAAAATGTGGTGAAATGTTGAAAGCCAGGAAGCTGAAATATTTGTTCTTAAAAGATGATCATAATGATGGAATTCCCTTGTCTGAAAAACTGGCTGGTTACAGAATGTTGCACTCTGAATATAGATAATAGATATTTTATTACTTCTTATAAAACAAGAAGATCATGTTCTCTTAAATCGTTTCTTAAACTGATAACTTTTCAAAAATATATAATATTGCTAGCAGAAAATGTTCCCTTCTGCAAGGGATAAACCTTTATTATCAGTAGACTTCTTCAGTGCAGCATATCAATCTACAAACAAATTTTTATTGCCAATAATATTTGTAGTTCTATACCAGCAGATTATCATTTCAGAGGAAAAGCTGTAGGACTGTCAGCAATAGATTTGTCAACAACAGCATGCAAAAAGATATTTCAATGTATTTCATTCCAGAACTAGTTTTAGTATATTCTTTTTCCCCCCTAATTGTTGTATATAGCTATTTATTTTGGCAGCAGTGGCATATTTCTTTTAAAGCCTTTCTGTAAAAAAGTTTGTAGTACCTTATATGTTTCTCATTAACTTTGGGCTATTTCTCTTTCAACTGTTTTATTCCAATTATTTGTCATCTAAATTATCATATTAGTTCACCCAGCAAAGGTAGTTCAGAAAAGGTGATGCAATCATCAGCTGCCTTGCAGCAGAAGATTTCCCTAGTACTAGTTAGGCTAAATTTACATTGAATTCAGTGCAGGTTTATCTCCCTTAATCATTAATGGGTATAGATAGCTCAGCTCAATTTCAGTGTGATTGCAAATGTCTCCTCAGGAGAAACCAGGATAGTGATATAAAAAGCAGTTACTATTAATCTTGCTATTCAAGATTAAGGGTCTGAATAGAAAATTGTACAGGATCTGATTTACAAGGGTTTTTTCCTGTACACACTCTTGTCAACCCTGCCATGGTAACAAGTATCAACTTCACTTAGCCTAACCTGAAAAATATGAAGCAAATTGTGAATTACACAGTGAAATTTTATATTTTAAAAAATTATGAACATTGGTGAAGATTTAGTTCTTCAACCCCGGGGATTTTCAAAATACTTCTCTGTCTCTGGAAAAATAAATAGGTGACTGGATCAGAAATACTGTGGCAGAAGCAGCAGACAACATTAAATTAAGTCCTAAAACATTTTTAGGCTCTGCAAAAGACAGATCTACTTGAATTGAATATCTAGAAGATGTGCTGATGAGGAGCCTTTAGGACATCAATAAACCAATGTCTAAGAAAAGTAATGGTCTTAATAACCCTACATGAAATGTGAGATAGATCCATTCTATAGCTGAGAAATAGCCTCAGCGAGTTACTTGCTAAGGAGAATATGATAAAAGATTAAGAAAAATGTTCTATGAAAATCTTTATAAATGCTTCATTTATTAAAGAAATAGATAACTTGCACTGTTTTGTAACAGATTTGTGGCCAGCTCAGAGGTATTTCAGTAAAGACGGCTTCAGTGGGAAAATGGATTACTGACTTGGGTTTCCTTCACGTAATATGCATCCTCACAAGTAGGATTTTACACAAATCTGTTATGAAGGCCATAGCATAGAACTGGAAATATGAAGACTTTCTGAAACGTTAAAAAAAAAAAAAATCAGTAATGTTTTCGTTTTTTAGAAAACCCTTCTGAGCTGTCAGAAGGAGCATTCATTCAGCCCAAGGCAGGATTGCAACAGGCAGTTCACTGTGCATCTCCACCACAGAGCTCACCTGAATGACTGATTTTGGTCATTCTGGCTCTGGTGCAAGCGTCTGCACTGCTAGATCACAATGATGTTTGCTCCATGTAGTGGAGGAGAGCAACAGAACACAATATTTCAGGAGGGAATATGGGTATGGGTGTGCATGTGCATGCATGGCCAGGCACAGGCAGCCATTCTCCGAGCACCACACTATCTTGGCACAGATGATGAATTGTCTGGGAAGGCACTGCTGCAGAACACGATTGTTTATTCCAAATACGTAAGTGGCAATAGTCTGCCAGTAAAATACCATTAGTTTTTTGGTTCTGTGTTGTTGCTTCTGTTCCAAATTCTAACAGGCTTGGAGAGGATATCGGGCCACAGACTTGTTCCAAATCTCATCATTAGTCTTAACCCTATATCAGCAACAGCTGCAAGGACTGTGATATAGCTGTGAACACTGTATCTTCTTCTCAATACCACGGGAGAAAGAGACAGAAGTGCCAGGTAGTACAAAAGGCAATTATATCTATATTGTTGCATTTAGGAAGATTGATTCAAATAGTTCAGTAGCCATTAGGTTAAAGATGAATTCTTTAGCTATATTTTCTACATAAATTTAGAATATTGATAGGTAATACAGCTCATATATGTAGTTTATAGTGCAAGAGCTAGTCAAATCTTGGTGTCTTTCAGAATTAACATAATCACAAAATCACCAGGTTTGAAGGATTATCTAAAACCACGAGCCTGAGGAGACACAAAACGCTAAAAATATAACTTCTGCTCTGCAGCTTTGTTGAAGCTGCACCATCAGCCACTTAGTCATGACAAGAAAATCCAAACAGTTCTTAATTCAAAGCGGTTCCTCTTACCAGTTCTTGTGTAATGAAAAAGCCCAACCAAAGAACCAATCAAATAATTCCCAAATTAAAGTTGTTCTTTTTTTTAATATGGCCTATACCATATTTTATCAGCCATTTCTAATGGCTTTTGTATCATTTATGAATGTCGACGGTAAAGGCTGGGAGGCATGACTAACACCCTACAGATACATTTTTGAAGGATATAGTTTTCTTTCACAACCGAGTATTTCATTGAACTTTATCCTGAGTGATCCATTCAGGATAAGTAATATTCACAGGCACAGTTTTCCTCTGAACAGGCATTTTTTAAATTTGGCTTCCAGAACTTTCCACCTAGAGATGCCATTTCCAGTATCTTACGAGACTTGTGGCTTGTCAGTTGGCAGCTCAGGTTCTGCACCTGAATTTTTACCTGAGCTTTGACTTCATTCCCAAAGGATGAAGATTTAGACTAGTAGCAAGAGCTTCAGGGAACAAGAGGGTGATATCAATCTATTTCAGAACTCATATTTGTAGTACAAAAGTTATCAAAGTTAATACAAAGCTTTTCTATAATTTAAATTTCAAATGTCATTTAAAACTCTTGCTTTCCATTCCAATTCATATATCAATTTTCCCATCACAGATAAATATACAGTCATTTCAGAATCCCAAATCCTCTTCTGAAATAAATCAATTATGCATTTTTGGCATTCAGTTTGTCTGTTACTTATTTATGTTTGGCATCAGAATGTTCTGAAAAAATCCTTTTTACTGATTCTGTTCGCAATTCTCATCAGACATCTGCAGTGGCCCCATTTTTTATTTTAAAGTCATTTGTTATTACTACTTTATTTTGTTTCCTGAATATCACCTCTGCTGTCTGATTCTTGGCCACCTCCCCCCGCTTAGACTCAATTCATAATAATGTTCTCTATTGCAAAAATTGGAGTACTTAGGGAAAAATCAGGACTAAAAAATCAGGCACTATTTCCTCTATCCTAGTGTGAGAGATTCACTGTGAAAGCATATAGTGGCAGTTTTTACTTGCTGTATGGCAGCTCAAGAAGTTAACAGGAGATCATGAATTTAGTAAAACCATCCATACCTGATGCCTGTTGATCACTTGTCAGCCTCATTTAACACCATTTTCAAACTGAAGTGTTAAAGTAACAGCTGATGCTGTAGGAAAGGGTTATCTTGATATAGGCATCCAGAAAATTCCACTGCAATAGCTGACATTCAGGTTCCACTCCACTTCATACACCAGGGAGGAGTATTTATCTGTCAACTTTCAGGTTACCAAGACAGCTAACTGTATACTCCATACAATGCTACTTTGAACATATTCCTTCTGTGAAAAAGCAGCAATATTTTCTCACAGGTCCACAAGATGTGTGTTTCTGGGAAGGATAGTTATGAAATAGAAAGACTATTAGAGTGATGGTCAAGAGAGGAAACTGAGAACAAATATAATCTTGCCTTTAGAATACTAAGCATGAAAGTGCAAGTACTTCCATCATGATGACCTCATTATGAAGATCATGTCTAAGCCTTAACTTCTAGTTCTCTACTTCCCTATTCAGCTCTAATTTTGAGAGGAATGGGCAAGACTTCATACCTTCATATAATCACATGAAGTGTGGTCAAATTTTAAGGACACTGAAGAAGTGGAGGAGTGTTACATTTTCTTTCACAAATTTCTTGATAATGAATGAGCTCAAACTTTGTGGGGACAAAATGTGTTAGACCTTCAATTATATAGGCAGTTTGTATGTTTTTTCCATTGTTCTCCAAACACTTACAGCTTCAGGAGAAAAGGACTTGGATATTAAGTTTGACCATGAATAAATGCACCAGTAAACCCTCATTGTTGTACAGGAATATTGTGTAAAAATACAGTTTGTCTATAAATACAATATATTTTTACTTTCAATACACACTCAGAGCCTGATATATAAATACATATAATATAGACCTTCATTAAAAAATAACAAAAAACAGAGTGTAATTAGTCCTCGTACGTGAAGCCCAGTTGGGAGTTAAAGGTTTTCACAGAATGTAGTAGTTTATTGGTATGACAGAATATTGTCTTTTGAGTCAAAATTACTAGTGATCCACGGCCTGTTTTGGCTTTCCACTGTATTTGAGAGCAGTACACAAAATCCTTAATGATGATTTATCACTATGAAAAATCACGCCTTCTGTATGACTTGTCCAAAAAAACAAGGAGGAAGAGAAGTTCCTTTTTTTTTTTCCCATAGTGTGAAGCTTGTTGACTGTACAGAAAGAGAACTTCAAAGTTTCTTAGAGCTCGTGTATTGTATTTTTAATTGGTGGAAGCATGCTTAAAGCCCTCATTAGATAGCCTTCTACACAAGCTGTTGAAATTGAGACATGCTAGTTATTTACCTGGTTCACAGTGATGAATACAAACCTTTCTGTTTATCTGTTGCAAGACTCACATTATATATACAACACAATTCTAATTTTAATGCCTAGTTCAAGATTCATACTATATACTCAACTTGTTTCCTCTTCTTACACGTCCAATCAACCTAAGGCTTGATTTTTTCCAAAAATCATTCACCTACCTTATCCTTTCACATTTTAACATGGACCTATTAGTTTATGCATTAAATTGAAAGAGTAATTTTTAGCACATTGTGTGAAGATTTAATTGTGCAACTCTCATTAAAGTTAATAGGGATTGTGTTGTTAAATCACGTCGTGCAGAACGTTCCATATTCCCTTAAGTGCCCTTTTGTTGCTGGACTGAGAAGAGGCCTGCAGTGCCAGAGACATGCATATCTATTTCAGTGAGAATCTCTCTAACTGGCTTAATTTCATTTTCAGGTCTGAGTTCAAAGTCCTTGGATAACTGGTCTCATATGTGTAATCAAACTAAACCAGGCTTTTTGAGTTCAGGAGAAGAATTATTTAATTAAATGGCCAGATCTGGTATTTAGCCCAAGAGAAAGGGTACCTGTATCCACTCGCAAACATGGTCCCTTCACTTGTGCTAATAGTCATATCTGGCAAACCTACTCAGTGAATTTAAAATTGCTAGAGCAGATTAACTATTTGGGTTAACATTTTCCAAGGCTGACTTCATTGTTTCCTCCTCTTTTTGCTAGGGGGCTTTTTTTTTTTTTCCCCACTTAATAGATAGCAACAGAAACTTGGCCCTTAGAACACTGTTTCATTCAATGAAGAATGAGATTAAATGCTAGTTTTGATTATGTCATCTTTGTAGGAAAAGATATTTGGCGATGATTTTAAATTAATGCGAACCAATGCTAATCTCTTTCACTGTAGGAAAGAAAACTTTAAAGGAACCCACTTTGATCTGTTGTAGTTTTCATTTCAGCGACACTAAATATGACTTTCACCTATCAGTTAAGAGGAATCACTTGTAATTTAGATAAACAGATAGATTCAGCTGAGGCACCTTCACTTGCTTTGTGCTGCATATTTACTATAAGGTTTCACTGTAAAAAACTGTTATAACCCTGAATAAAATCTTATGCCTAGAATAAGAATTAAATACATATTATCAGAAAGGTAATCATGATTGTGACTGTACAGTTTTAGGATACTATACTAGTGAGGATACCATTTCCACCAGATCAACAAGATTGAAACAAGGTTGAAACAGCAACATGTTTTGGTTTTTAGTGGGTCCTCTGGTAATTTCTCATAAGCAATTCCTGCCTGAGCAGCTAAGGAACTCTTTTGAGACTGACAGGAAGCATGAGGAAGAAGTGGGCAAAAATGCTCTACTTCTGTCCCGGTTCAGGGCAAATTTGGGAGATAACCCCCAGAGGGGTTCCTCTAGAAAAGCAGATTCAATTGGCCCCTCCCCGCCACCAGTTCAGGAGAAAATACCTCCTTGGAGAAGAGTGGAAAAAAAACTGTTTATTAAACAATGGAACCCAAACAATATTAAACAATAAAACCTCGTGCTGCTCCAAAAAGAGATGGCAAACTCAGAACAGTCCCCTCCCCGGGATGCAGGTCGGCTCACTCAGTCTCTGATCAGTCCCTCCGGTGCTGGGAATGCCGCGGCCCAGGCCCGGCCCGGTGGGCCACAGGTGGAGCTGCCGGTGCTCTGCTGGGTGTTCAGTCCAGAGCAGGTTTGAACAGGTCCAAGAAAAAGAGAAACCACAGTCCAGATGGCCTCAGATAGCTAAAACTGACTAAAAGCAAAGGAGAGCTCTGTCCTGCTGTCTGTCCATCCGCAGACAACACAGTCCAGGAGCAGGAATGTGGAGGAGTGCGGTGTCTGAAAACAAACTGCGTGCTTCTTCCATCCTCCCTTCACTCTCTGGAACAAGTCTTAAAGGTGTAAAACTTATTTTTCAGTATAAACAGAACAAGACTATTGTGGATAAAACCATCATACAGTCAACCCAGGACAACTTCATAGCAGAAAACAGGAATGTTAATTAGACCTCAAAGAAGTGGTTTGCAAGGGAACATTTGGACATATCCAGAACACAGGGACCCCATCTGAGCACAAGAATTCTGCCACAGGTATTTTGTTGTGTGCACATACTAATTAAAAATATAAGCAGATTATGGGTAAGCCCTTGATATACATAATTTTCCCTTTTTTTTTTTTTTTTTTGGTGTCAACTATGTATCTCAAATATATCCCTGCTATTGAGATAGCCCTGCTTGACTTGAGGCTGCTCTCTTTCCCAGCCCAAGATACCAGTATAATGCTCCCTCCAAAGGAGGCCAATTTGCTACCTCCCCTGCTGCACCATAAAACATATGGAAGTGTACCATAAATCAGAAAGTCTCATAATTGCCAAAAGACAATTATAAAATAAGAAAAAGGCATTCTGTATTGAGCCTAGAGGGATGAAAGCTAGGAATAGACATGATTGCTTGTATTGATTAGGTAATCTTGGAAAACTGCTCAAGATGCACACTTTTCCCCAAGATTAAAGGACCTATTGAAAGGCTCCATCTCCTGTAGGTTTGTTTTCTCCCATTTCCTTTTCACAGTACCTACTATCACACTTGCTATACTCCCTCAATTTTTCCTCCTATCACATCTGATGAGGCTCCTTCTGCAATATCTACCTTCCCCTCCCTCCTCATCCCTTCTTTCCCCTCCCATGGCCCACCTCTCCCACCAGCACCTTGCAGTCCCCTGTACGTGCTTTATATACCTTCTTGCTGGCATGAGGACAGAAAGCAGCATCTTAGGTTTAAAAGATATGCTGACAGGCTTCTACCAAACACAGTGAAAAGGGGGTGAGCTTCCTCTGTCCTGCTGTAGTGACAGGAGCCTCTCACCTCTGCAAGCTGTTTATCTTTTTACAGGACTCATAAGTGTCTGCTGTCTCTTAGACAGCCCCCTGCCCACCATCATACTTTCTTGAAAGACTCCAGCAATTCAAAACATAAACCCCAGCTGCACAATCTCCATCTCTCTGGAAAATATCCTTAAGAAAAAAAACAAATTGTAATGCTACAACTTTTGGAAATAAAATAATCAAGAATATATTTTAGACTGGGAACTACAAGAGAGTTTGAAATTTTTCAGGTTGTGATTTGAAAGAAGTCTTCTGACACAAGTTGTACAGTGTAAGAAATATGTTTTTAAGATATAGCTGATAACATTTCTAAATAGCAAGCTTTGCACATAGTGCAGGCAGAAGATAGACTGTGATATCTCAGGATATTCCTTCCAGTTTCATAATCTTGTGACACGTGCTCTGTGATTTAACATGTTTTTAAGCAGTGTCATACAGCACAATTAAAATACAGCTGAAGCAAAGGATTATTCTCTCACAATATTAAATAATAAAATAGTAATTACCAGGAGCAGATGTATATTCAAAACTGATAAACCCATGGATCCAGACCTTCAGCTGGGGATGAGCTAGAAACTCTGCACTTCTTACTAGGAAGACAAAGATCCAGCAGAACATCCTTTTCAAAGAATATTTTGTAGTATTGCTGAAACTTTAATTTTCCCTTGAATCAGACTAGTTTTCAGCTTTGTTGCACCCTGTAAGTGGTAGAGGCATCAGCTGCCACTAACTTCCAAATGCTATTAAAGCCCCAACTGAGTTCAGAGATGTACCTTTACTCATCTTTAATGGGTTCATACACCTGTCCTGAGGTCAGAGGAGAGATGAAACAGGAAATAGCCAGGAGAAATCAAAATTATTGAAGGGAAAGTCATAAAAATGATATATTCAAGTGTGCTTGGATATCTTAATAGCAAGCAACTGAAATTAATTTCAATACTATCTAAGATTTCCTCTGCCAGAATTCTCTGTGCCAGAATTAATGGGTTTCTCTAGTTTTCACATTCCCCTATATTGCACCCAGGATGACTTTTAAGATACCTGCTATCTGTAAGACATCCAATTTTGTTTTTATTTTTTAATTTATAAAACAATCTCCCATGCACTTTTGTATATTTGTGTGCCCCTGAACAAAGACTTGAACAACTCTGGAAAGGAAATCACTCATAAAGCTTTCTACAAGTCATTTAATCAGCTTTTCTGTAGTTTATGATGTATGCAAAATCAATTAAAACAGTCTCTGATTCATGACTCATTGTTGTCCTCTGTTGTAAATCAACCATTGCAAAGTTTATAGCTTGCTTCTCATCTTATTTAAATTCAAGGTCCAGCTGGGGGGAATAGCAAACATTTGGCTGAGGTTTGTGCTTTCCCCAATTTTCAAGATCTGTAGAAGAGTACGTGTTCACTATTGAAATGGAAATATCAGTTGAAACCTTGAGATTGCTGAAAAAACCTTAGTATAACTCAGTAGGTGGCATTTTTCCTTCTGCACTGATATAAAGGAGTGCCCCATCATTGTGCTTTTGAAGGCAAGAGAACAGGTACTGAAGTGCTGGAGCTAGCCTTTGACTGAGATGAAGAACTGAGATCAAAAGCTACTGCAGAGTTTTAAATGACCATATTGTAACTGAGAAGGGAGGACTTGTCGTTCACAAAACCTAGTTTATTTAGGTCAAGTGCCAACAGAAATCCAGGATGAGGATCATGAAATCATGGCATCACCAAACTGCTGTGGTACACAACAAATGACTGATGCCCATGCTGTCCTGGCTTTGTTGTTCATCAGATCCAAGCTGCTTAGACCAAATTATCTGAGATTAGGCTTTTTCCAATCATGGAATAAATTTACATACAGACTCTGTGGCATTTTTACAAGACAAGGAAGAGTTTACAGTCAGTATGACTATACCTCATTCATGTAAATGCAAACGATGTTTACAAACGGTTTTGTTTGCTTTTCCCTGTGCCCTTCTCCTTTATGCTGCTATATATTTTTCTTCAGCTGTATTTCAGTACCTCATGAATGGACTCATTTGGATCTCATGCCTGCTCATTGTACTCATGTTTGAGATATGAAATTCAACACTTGCAAGCTAAACCACAAAATTTGACATTCAATTGCAGTGTTCATTTTGTCCCTCACTTTGGTGGGATTTTTTAAGAAACTGTATCTTGGTTAAACACTTGTAAAAATCTCTCATGCAACCTAATTTTCATATCAAAATATAAATAAGAATAAGCAGAAACCCCCAGGAGGGAGCAGCAAGCACATAGCATTCTTAAGCTTTCTTGAGCTTTCAAGTGGGACAGGATTAGACCTACATTTTTTCTCTCCTAAGCTTTTCTAACTTCAAAAAGGTGCCAATTGAGATACTTACAGCCTTCTATCACTATGAATATTTTTCTGACAATGCAGGATAATTAGTCTATATAGACAAATAAACTAGCAGAAGTATTTGCAAAGGAATTTTATTTTCTAAGAACATTATGCTAAGAACATGGAAAAACTGGGCTACCATACCAAGGAATACATCTGAAAATGCAGTATTCAGAGGTGTAATATGAACAGAGAGCAGACTTGTGGGTCTTTTCCCATTGTCCCTGCTGTTAGATTAAATAAAGTCTCAGACTGTATGAGCTAATGTTTAGTTTATGCTTTCTGAATTCCCAAAATGAAACTGCTCCTCTTGTCTCAACATTTCCAAAATCCACACTGGAACTGGCATTTATTTGGCAACATATGGTTATCTGAAAAGAATAAAGATTCAGGAGAGGAGGAAAGCAAGGAAATTTCACAAGGAACTCATGGGGAGATAAGGGAATACAGGCCAGTAAGCACTAAAATTTACATATATCATTATTGTCCTGGGGTGACTTTATGATGCTGAATTGTATCCCCATCCATCTGTTTAGTCCAGAAATAAGTTCTGCACTTTTAAAACTAGATCTGAGAGTGAAGTGGGGGAGGAGGAAAAGCAGTGGAATTTTTTTGTGGCTGTATACAAAAACATAGCAATAAGAGCTTTGTCTCTGTCTTGGTGTGTGCTGTCTGCAGCACGGACAGTGAGAGAGAGAGACAGGGAGTTTTTTCCTTTGCTTTCTCACTGGCTTTCCTCATTACATATAGTGAGGAAAGTTTTCCCAAGACTGTGGTTTTTTTCCAGGTTCAAGCCTTCTCTGGACTGAAAACCAAGAAAAAACACCAGGAGCTCACGATTGTGGCTCACTGGGGCCCAGGACATGGCATTTTCCAGTGCAGGAGGGACAGATAGGAGATTGAGTGAGCCAAGCTACACCCCATGAAATGGACTCTCTCTCTCTGAATTTGCCATCTCTTCAGAACAATGAGAAGTTCCATTGTTTAATATTACTCATTTTCTGATATTTGTAAATGCTTCACTTGTTAAATAAACAGTTTTTGTCCACTTTTCTCGAAGAAGGTTTATCTCCTGAACTGGTTGTGGGAGAGATCTCCTGAATTTGCTTTCTAAAACAGACCACTTCAGAAGTTTCCTCCAAAAATTTGCACTAAACCAGGACAATTATGCAATTAAAGGATATATCCTGTTACAAGACAAATTACAAAACACTGCACAGACATACTGGCATATCACAATGTTCAAGCACTGACTTCCAAAATTTTAATGACTTTTTATTTTAAAATATTTTAAACCAGATTTTAAAATAATTTACTCACATATGTACAAACATGCCTATATGTACTGCCAAACATACCAAACACTTCTTAAAATATCATTTTGGTTGCACAGTCAAACATTGAAGACTTCTGAGACACATTAAATATGGCTCCAGGCAGCCTGTTTTGCCCTCATGTGCAAATACACTACACCACAGCTAAATCACAGCAGTTTCTAGGGATAACGTTCTGGTATGTATACCAACAGCAAACGAAATTCCTGTGAAGATCTTTCCAGCCATAAGGCTTGGGAGCCTTTTTAATGAATTCGGTACAGAACGAGAAATATGACAGTGCTGGAATTATTTATGGAACCAGCTGCAGTAGAAGTATTATGGGTGCCATGGAATGTTTGTCATCAATTAGCATCAATAATCAAGTGTTTTATTAACCGGGTTGTTACCTAAGACATTGCTTCTTTCCAATTTCATAACTTCATAATAAGCTAGGGAGATCTTTGAATCATGACATTTAATTTAAAATAATTTTTGTCTTGCTGACAATGTTTTGCTATGCTATGCAAATGCATGACTCTGGCAAAATATTTATAGTAGTTCCTCATTTTGTTTTCAAGTGATGACAGAATGAGTTCTAGCTTGAACTCAATGATTCCCTAGAAAAGGACCACACAGAGTTTAAGGTTATTAAAAAATCACAGCCATTTTCCTGTTGTTTTTGGAAACTGAAGGGAAAAGTATTTATGAAACTGTAAAATTTAATGATTAGTTTTAAATCACTCAGAATTAGATGGCACCTCTATGATACACGAAGGTATAGGCTCATCTCATGAAAAGCAAACTGGGAGAGGCACCACAAATTTTGTCACTTCCCTATCTCTATTCCTATGGAGTGTACAAATTCAGTCACTCTAGGTGAGGGACATTCCAGACTTGGTAGTGGACAGAAGTAGTAGCCTGAAGTCTTACCTGGTGCAGTGGAAGGCCTGTGTTTTGAGGGGCACAGAGCTTTGGGGAACAAGTTCAAATGAAGCACTTGCCTGTTTATCCAATCTGAGAGCACCTTGCAGAGCCTTGCAGATTCAGTTACAGGAAACCTGCATTCAGATGCTTCACCTCGGCACCAAGATCCTCATCCTCCACGTTAAAAAGCAGCCTTGTGTAACAATAATCCCCCTTTGAAGGACACAGCAAAGAACCAAATGCTGCCCATTGCTCTGCTCTTTAAATCCTGTCACTGTGGGCATGCTAAGAGACATGGATTTTCCCCACGTACATTTACCTCTTTCTAAAATCTTTTTCAGGAAAATACTCATCCCAGATTCATCTTGGTCCTACAAACTGTATCTTTTCAAGCTCAGGGCCAGGTCCATTTCTGAAATCATAGCATTGCTTCTGAAAACAAAACTGGTTATAGACTCAAACTTCAAGATGTTTATTTTCGCCTCGTTGATTCAGCCATTACACAGGAAATAACCTTGGTTCATTACAATCCTGATCATTATTAGTACAAAGCTTTCTTATTCAGGCACTGCATGGCCTTCAGGCTCTTCAGAAAGGACTTTGTGATGGTTGCTACTTCTAAGATGGAGTGGTTTCCCTTCCCTTTTGTGAAGGACTTCACACAACCAGTCTTCAAGCAGCTCTTTATACCATTTGAAGGATTTTGACGTTTCTGAGTCTAAAAGGGCCAAGTATGCACACAACTCGGTCCTGGGGCAGTTTGTTGCAAGCATTCTGGATTTGGTTTCTGTCATATATCATGTCCCCAGGACCTCTTAAAAATGCTAGATAAACCTCTGTCTGCAAAAGTCTGAAGAGGTTTCATCCCACTGTATGTTAGATCTTACCTAATCATGCCAGTGGTGGCCATATGCTGCAAAGGGAGCGCATTCAGAGAGCTATCCCTTTCCAGGACTGGTAACAGACATCTGCCTCCTGGACATTTCTGATTTTCAGTACATCCAAGAGAAATCCCTTTTTACTTCCAAAACTGATGCTGTTTTCCATGTCTGTTGTCAAATGTGCTTCATACTTCTGTTTCACATGGACAGCCTCAGGCTCCCTGATTTCCCAAGGAGGCCAACTACAGCATTAATGTGCTGGAAAAACCTGATGTCTGTGAAGCATATACCAGTAATTTCTCCTATGCCTTAATGGCTAGCAGTAGAAGAAGTAGCGGCCAGAACCATCCCAACACCTTACACAGAAAACTAAGGAAGTAGAATAACCTTTCCAATTTGTTGGGAAGCAGTTCATCTTTAGGACCATTGTATGCAATACCAAACTCCACTGTTAGTACATTATTCTTTGAGATTTAGAACACCGTGTTCTATCACCAGCAGAGCCTTTTCAGGCAGAAGGCAAGAGATAAGAGGTGCTCTCATATGCCAGGCTAAAACCAGCTGAGATCCTCTCCATCTCCCAAGCTAACCAGAAAAGACATTCCCATGTGATCTGTCCAGGACATTTTCCCCCTTATACGGCAAATGCAAAAACACTCCTGGTCATGTGGAATAAGGATGCATCTATAGTGTGAACAGCAGTGTGAACAATGCTTCTAAAAAATTCCTGTTTAGTTACCCATATAAAACCACTTTTCAGAAAATACCACTGTTTTTCTTTCTGAAAACCTTTTCTTACTACATTTTGCTTGTGACCGGTAGTCTTTTTTCTTAATACTATGAAATTACATCTCTAATTTCTGCCAAAAAATTTTTATATTTTAGAAAAAAATTTAATTGCAATGTTTACAAAAAAAAAAAAATCTTCATTATATGTTCTAGATGGTGATTTGTTTAATTTTCATGTAAGCTTGTGTATTAACATGCAAAAAAAGAGACATTTTATCAATGTATGCTAGAAAATTATTAAATATTAATTATTTATTTTTAACAGTCTTCTTTTTTTAGTTTATTTGCTTTATACTACATGCCAGACTTTGTGGATATATATTTTTTGGTAGCATATCTACTATTCATGTATAGCTCCTTCATATGGCAGGTGAGGAAAAAATACACATTCTCTAAAATGAAAAAATGTAGCCAGTAAGGTTAAAAATGTTAACAGAGAATTATGGAAGCATACAATACATTAATTTTACTCTCTCTATGAGCATTTCCATTAATGAAGCAAAGCGAGATTATTTGTCTATCTCAACAACAATCTTCATGTCACCCCGGCTCTTGCCATGTTAAATTTTCTGTATTTATAAAAAACCAACCAACCAAACTAGTAAACAAAACCCCTGAGAGCTGCAATAATAATAATTCAATGTGCTCAAACATAAAAAATAATTCTTCTCTTATGTTGGTGTTGCCATTATTTTGAGAAAGTTTGGATGGAAGTGCAGACATACGCACACCAAATCCAATGCAAGTCTGATACTAAGATGCTGAATGGCATGAATTTGACAGGTGACTTCCACATGTAATCTGTACATGTAATCTACATGTAGATTCTACATGAAATCTTCTACATGTAATCTATATGTAATCTGGAGAGATCAGCCTGCACAAAACCAGTGGTCATTTTCACAAGGCTTCCAACTATGCAGAAAACATTGTAATAATTCTCAAAACTTCTCGACATTTCCTTTTTAATTTCTTGCCCTGATGCTAGGAAATGTCTTTTACCTGCTGCCACAGACCCCAGGCATTTGGTTGCATTTGATTCACAAGTCAAAAAATACACAAAATGCACAATATGGTTCTCAATTATTTAGACAGAATTTGGGGAACACTATCAGACATCTTAGAAACACTCAGAAAAGATTTTGAGATAAATGAATCAGCAAATTTCAGGCTTTTTTTGTGTCTCCAACAGCACTGAATTTGACCCATTTCTATCAATAATGTCAACTAATGGTTGTTTTACACTTTTCAGTAAATTCTATCCTTAAAATTAGGTATTTAATTTCAATTCATCCTTCTTACTTCTACTATGTCAATTGTCATAAGGAACAATTATTAGTGAATTGTGAGGTTCTTATATACCACAACAATAGAAACTAGAGAGCACCTGCGCTTTGGTTTCTGTGCACTAAAATAACATTTCCTCCTTTTATTTCATCCTCTTAAACAATTTGATATAAAATATATTTAAAAATTCAGCAATGAACTTTGTGTTTTCTCAATTGTCATGGTTTGACGCTGGCACAATGCCAGCGCCCCCCTGTGAAAATACACTTTCCCCAGTGGTTGCTGTGAGATGTGACCAGGAATAGAGCAACGCAGGCTCCAGCTTAGGAACAAAGGAAAAAAACTTTATTAACTACAATATATATATAAAAAAAACAAACCTCAGAATGAAAACCCTCCAAATACATTCCTCCTCCTCCCCCCTCTCATACAATCAACTTTCAGTCCATNTTTGCTTCTGTCTGCCCAGAACTCCCACAGCGGCTGGGCACCTTCTCGGCCGCATCCCCCACTTCTCAGCTGTGCTGCTGATATCACAGCACAGTCCAGGGCAGCACAGGCACGGGCTGTCTCTGTTTCTCTCTGTCTCTCTCTCTCTCCCGGGGGATTGGGGGGGGCCCCGATGTCTCTCTCTGTCCTCCACCCTTCCATCTTGCAAAGCCTTCACCCCCTCCTGTGCCCAAGGCTCCGGCCTACCTCACCAGGCCGCATGGCCTCCCCTTCCCCACCCAGCCCTGGCTGGGCAGGGGAGCTCTGACCTCCTTCACGGACCGGAACCAAGAGGGTTCTCCTGGGCATTCTCTGCTCTTTTAACCCCCGTGTGTTCTCAGAGGTGGTGCACACCTTCAGTGGCCAAACCAGGTGCCAATATTCAAATCCAAGCACTGATTGGTTTGACCACAACCTCCCAAAAAAAACCCTCACTTCCTTCTCAACCTAGGACATCAATTGAGGTGCTTTGCATGTGTTTTTGACTGAGCTCAAAATCTGACTTTTTGCCAAAGAGAACTGAAATCCTTAGCAAGAAGGTTTTTTAAAGCAAATTACAGCTCACAGTTAAGAAGTTGGGGGGGTTGTTTTTCAAAAAACTAGACACAATTTCATCACTATTCTTACATTTTGCATATATGACTGATCTCAAAGTGTTCGTTCCTAAATAAGAGAGGTACTTAGTGGAGATTTTAGTACATGTCTGATTTATGTCTTGTCAACACCAGCTGCCAGGATAACAGAGGGGAGTCTACCTTTCGAGTGAGTAACAAGAAGAGACAAGAAAAAAGGCTGAGATAAAGCCACCTGACAAACACTGCTTGCTGTCACTGTGTTAGTCTAGGGGTACAAACTTAATTTGTGACAGCTGCCTGACATCTAGTATTCACTAGCAAAATTTCTTTTGGCTTTCAAAGTGCCTTGGACTCTCCAGTGCACCAATGTTTGTATATCCTTTATACAGGCTCCAGGACAGAGATTGCCTCTTCTATTTGCACTTTACTGCCTACTTGAAGAACTGGAAGCACTGTCTGGTATTCAGGAATTCTAGTCATGATTGACTTTATACGTAATGTCCTAGTTATCCATTATGTCCTTGGTTTATATCTCCAGTTATTCTCAGTTTGCACTGTTGTGACTGCAAAAAGCCTCATTAGCCATATACATTCTCCTTTCCAAACCTTACTGAGCTCACATATTGTGGCAATCAATTCAAGAGGCTAATTTCATGTTATCATTAAAGATATCCCGCAATTAGTCTTACACTTTTTACCTTTATTTTTTTTACTAGATGTCATTTTATTCTTTCACTGTAAGAGTTGGCAAACATACTTTTCTCATCTACTTCCTCTTTTGCATTTATTATATTCAGTAACAGTAATTAATCTCCTCAGCAAGGCAAACAAATCTAATCCTCTCAGTTTCCCAGAGGAGTGCTTTCTGTATCTTTGATTATTTCTTGTCACTTAACTGCACACAGTATTTTATTTGCATTTGGTAAATAACTTGGTTGAACTATCACATTCATCTCCATGCAGTCCGTCTCAAGGGGTAGCATAGCACTGGTTTTTGTATTCTTCTTTTGTCCTACTATGTCCTCATTAGCTGTATTTTCTTCTCAAGTTTTCTTTCTGAGAGGTCAAAGTTTAGCTTCAAAACCAAACCAATAACCAATTATCAGTAATGCAGATGGTTCTTTCAAGTTTTCTAACCCAGCCTTTTTAGTTTTGTTTCTGATGATTTATATTTATACATTTCCTGCCTGTGAAAGTTATGCAGTTATTATATCTAAAGTTATTCAATTTCTCTATCACTCACCTTAGACAGAATATCTGAAGTGAAGATAATACCTTGAAGGGAATTGTAGTACCCCACTGCCAAGTCTGTCACTATTCACATCCTGTCTTGTGAAGCTCCAGTCTTCTCACTTACCAGACTTCTGCATGGAGCTTCACATACTCCTGTGGACCCAAACCCACTTATGATCTCTCTGATGCCACTCTTGGATGAATCTCAGTCTTCCCAGTTCAGTCTCACAATTGTTACCGTGCCCTGTTCTGGCTTCTCAACTACTCAGGGAAAGTTCTTTAAAAACTTGTAGAAAGCAGTGAGAAAACTGGAGTTTTATCTCCATCTCAATTTGCAAATGATGAGTTTAAAAGCCATCTTGAAAATTCTGCATTTACCAGCACAAATTCTGTGTCAATACAGAGGAAAGTTAGTATCAGCTTGGGAAGGTAGCACAATAAACCCATCTGTCATTTAATTCTATTCATGTATTATTAACAGCCCTTGCAGGCAAATGAATCAAGCACTGACAATTATAACATTTACTGGTTTATGTGTCCCAAAAGGTATTTAAAAATAGGCAAATTGAAATCCCCCTCCATCCTCTCTAGCAGCCCACCACTCCTAAATAGGCTTATGAGCTTAAATCTTTACGCTCCCACAAACCTGACACAAAGGTTCAGACAGCGTAAACAGCTATCAACTCTCCCTTCCTCACATAATACCCTCATCCATTCCCTAATGTGTCAAAAAAAAAAAAAAAAGGACTTGTGGCTGTAGAAATTGGCAGATGGTTTGCTGTGGTCTGCTAGTCTGCAACCAGGAGAAAGAGTACAACATTACAACATTTCTGGGATTCGTGTACTGTGTTACGGGAATGACGTCCACTGTTTGCCTTCCCATATTGCACACATACAATCAGAAGTTAATCCCCCTAACTGCAGTCATTACTGTAACTCATTTGGACAGGCTTTCCATTTTGCATGGTTTGAGTCTGGAGCACTGTGGTATCTAAATCAAGTGGTATCTTTTTTTTTCACATCAAGATTTATGTAAAATGGACATTTATTTAAAAGCACTGCATTTCATTTTTTCCTTTCTACTGTAAGTAAAACAACAGACATTTTGGAAAAACTTCATAATTTCACTAGATAACAATCTATGGCTCCTGGATAGAGGTTGTAAAAATATTGATTTACTGCTTTGGGCCAATATTTGCCATAATTTAACTTCTGGCTTAACTCTTGTGTACCGTTAGGTCTCACAGCTGGTGTAATACCTGGATAATTTTTTTATAATCCCTTACTTCTATGCACCACATACTGTATCTTCAACAGTTATTTATATTTCTGGATGTTGTTCATTCCAATGAGGACAATATGAGGAGATGGTATTAAAAGCATATTTTCATGTTGAATAAGCAGAGAGTTTTTGCCAAGGTAAACTGTAAGTAAAATATTACCACTTCTCAGTTGTATATCAGTATTTAAGTCGCATATCAGTATTGAAATTCATGCTTATGAGCTGGCTATAAGCATCAGTGGATACAACCCAACTGCTTTGCCAGTCCAAAAATATGGTGCCTCCAAATTTAATCGAGTCATAGGATCATAGAATATGCTGTGTTGGGAGGCACCCATCCAGGTAAGTCCAGTTCCTGGTTCTCTGCAGAATACCCCAAGAGTCACATCCTGTGCCTGAGAGCACTGTCCAAATGCTTGAGTTTTGTCAGCCTTGGTGCTGTAACCACTTCCCCAGGCAGCCTGTCCCAGTGCTCAACCACCCACTGAGTGAAAAACTTTTTCCTGATATCCAATTTAAACTTTCTCCAACTTGCTTTCATGCCATTTCCTTCAGTGTTGTGACTGATCACCTGTCCCTCCACTTCCCACTTCCTTTGAGTCCTGACCCTGGACTACCAGCACTAGTCAAAATTCAGATTAAGAGAATGATCTTGCAAGTGTGATGTCAGCTGACCCAGGCTGGATGCCGGGCACCACAAAAGCCACTCACTCGGTCCCCTCTGCAACTGGAGAGAGGAGGGAAAATTTAGCAAAGGGTTCATTGGCTGAGATAAGGACCAGGAGAGATTGCTTACCAAATACTACCAAGGACAAAACAGGTGCAACTTGAAGATATGAAGTGAATTTACTACTAACAACATCAGAGCAGGATAATGTCTCCCATGGGTGGCAGTTCTCCATGAACTTCCCCAATGTGAATCCATCTCATGAGCACAGCTGCCTGTGAACAGCTGCAGTGCAAGTCTGTCCCATGGGCAACAGTCCTCCCCAGACTGCTGCAGCATGGGTCACTCTTTCATGAGGTGCAGCCCTTCAAGGATAGGCTGCTCCAGCATGGGAATCTCTCTCCACGGGTCTCGCACAGGTTGACAGCCTCCTCTCAGGCATTCACTGGCTCTGGCATGGGACTCCTCCACAGGCTGCACGTGGATCTCTGCATTTGGAGCTGTGCTCCAGGGGCTGCGGGGCCACAGCTGCTTTGCTGTGTTCTGTGCCATGGACTGCAGGGGAACCTCAGCTCTGGTGCCTGGAGCTCCTCCTGTCCCTCTTTCTCCACAGTCCTTGGTGTCTGCAGAGTTGTTCTTCTGCCATGTTCTCACTCTGCTCTTTGGCTGGAATTAAAACTACACCATAACCTTTGTTCTGATTTCTTCTCAAATGTGTTGTCACAGACGTTTTACCACCATTTCTAATTGGCCCAGCCTTGGCCAGTGGCACATCCATCTCTGGAGCCACTAGGGACTGTTGGCTCTGCTGGATATGGTGGAAGCTTCCAGCAGCTTCTCACAGAAGCCACCTCTGTGGCCTCACTGCTGCCAAAACCAGGCCATGCAAAACCAGTACAAGGTTCCATCTCACAAACCATCTCCTGAGTCTGCAGTAGCCTGTGTCCTTCCAGGGAAACTGGGGAAGAGTGATCTCATTTTTACCTTCTTCATGCTTTGTCAGACAACTACCAAGTACAGAAAAAAATCTCAGTGTAAACCTAATGCTTTGAACTTTGCTTGTGTAATACAACTTTGTCTTTGGAACTGCTATCAGAAAGGCATCAGCACCCTGAACCCTAAGACAGCCACCTTCTGAGGTCTCTTCCAGCTCTTTGCTGAGCTCTCCACTTGGCATTGCCAAAGGCTCTTGCAGCGTCTCATCTTTATGTCTCAGCATGCACAGCTCTTAAAAACCACCAGGTAAATCAAGTTTGTCAGTCTCGTCTGTGGGCTTTTTCCAGATGAAAATTAAACCTGGCTGTATATTGGAAAAAGCATGTGGATACTCTTTCTTTACAAATATCTGGAAAGCTTATCTCTTTATAGCAAATTCAGCAGTAAACATTTTGTTGTACTGTTTTTTCTTGCAGCCGAGACCTTTTAAACAACTCTGTGTAATTTATAGACCTTTATATTAAAGCTTTCCTTGCTCAGCTTCTGGTCTTATGCTGAGAATAATTTAGAACTGATTGTCCTTATTAGCGGGGTTTTTTACAACTTCAGATTCTGCTGCTGTGAATATTTAGTAATTTCAAGAGTATTTCAGGTTTTCCAAAGACTTTCTAAATGCATTTTGCTTTGCATTTTGCTTGTATATACAGAGAAAGCATTCAAACAAAGCTATGTTGTCATTCCCTTGCACTTGTTCCTAATATATAGATACAAGTTATAACTGTAACTTCATTTTTTTGCACCCAAAAAACCTGCCATGCCAGCAAATGCCTGCTCTGGCAGCTGAGTATTTGGCCTTTTCCTGTGTGCTTCTTGATCACACAGGACAAAAGTAGACTTACAAATCTTCCTCACTCTACAGATGCAGCAAGGTTAGAGCAGTGCTCTGTCTTGGGGCTCTAATACCCTGCTTCTTGCATGTGCCCTCACAGGCACTGCAGCTTTATGCTTGTCCATCCATTAGTAGTGTACATCACCATGAAACTTCTCTTACAACATTACATTATCTTACAGGAAGTATCATGCTCCCATGTCTTCTCCAGATTCTTCATTTAAAAGTATTTATTAGTACCATCTTGACCCAGAAAATAGTTTTTGTGAATGCTTTGTAGTTACATCATGCTTATTTGTACTGAATTTTAAAGTCAAAGGAGGGATGTAGCAAAATATTAAGGGGAGGAAATGTTTAATTCCTGTCATATAACCAGCATATTTCTGACCATCAATCAAAAGTTAATTTATTTACTTCCTTTATGGTCCATAACTTCAATTGTTTCTTTCTTCTGCCTCTCCTTTACAACAGCTGCCAGTTAAATGAATGTCTTCCAGCAGGTTGAAGATACAATTCATGTTGTGCATAGATAATATTAAGCATCCAGTACTGGGAAATTACACACTCCATTTAAAAATAGATGAGAGGAGGAGGAGGGGGTGGAAGAACAAATTATTAGCAGCCTGTTTGTCTGTCACACTGCTGATAAAATCTGGAGAGAAAATAGAAGAGTTGTTGGGAAAGCAGTGGGATCTTATACTGTAGGAGGCTTCCTTGTGATTACTGCTCATGACAGAGATTTTGCCTTTCCTGTCAAAAACCAGTTTGGTAACCACTTGCATACACCATGTTCACCCTGGAAGAATGGCTAGTATGAAATATTCAGCAGGTGTTCACTTCAAAAGCTTATGCTAGCTACATTCACTGTGTTGTGTTAGTTCACCTGGAAGTACATAATACCTTTAAAGCACAAATTGGCTCTCAAAGGCTACTCACCTGTTTTCCTCTGTTTTATGCAGGGACAAGAATGTGCCCTCTGGTGACGGCAGCTGAGGATGAAAGCCATTGTATCAAATGCTGTCTTCTCTGTTTTCAAGCCCTCCATCATCATGTTCAAGCCAATGTCTACTAGGCTCCAAGACTTCTTTCATTATTTATCTTTAGAATCTGAATTTGTAGCCAGTTCTTTCAAGATTGGGAGTAAGTTTGAAGGTCTCCACTAAAACTGCTCTAAAAAGGGAAAATCAAGATACCACTATCAAAATATAAAGTATCAAATCATATTCAGCTGCAGATCCAGATTCAGCACAGTTGCAAAAGTCAAATTCAGGAGTCTGAGGTTATTGGTAATGGTAAGTGAAAACACCAGTACTCCTTTCTCTGTTAGTGAAGTTAGCCTTCCTTGTGGAGTCTGCCTAAAAATATCCTGGAGGAGCATCCTCACTGACAGATGGACTTCATCAATTGAACTTAAAAACCCTGAAATTTGTTGATTAACACTGAATAATTGTTGGATTGCACCTCTGCAAAGTCACAGCACTTGAAGTGTCACCTTTATCTTAAGAAGCAAACGAAGCTTCTTTTCATCAGCATAAAAATCTTGTTTTCCCTTTGGGTGTCATGGATTCAGTTTAAATAATAAATTTGCCTAAAATAATTTTTAAAAGGTTTTAGAGAGCTACATGAATATGATGTGATGAGGCAAACCACTGTGCCTCTGGTACAGGCCATCACAGCTGTCCAATCTGTGGCAGCTAGCTGGTGACTTTAATGGTCCATTAAATTTCATGGTCTGATTCTTCTCTCCCCATGAAGTTTTGCAAAAATGAGCTTTTGAGGAAACCAAGTAGCTCAACTTGCATATCTGATGCTGCAGTCATGCAGTCATATAACACAGATAGCTCTTCACTCCTTCACTGTACTCAGTAGAGCTGGCTCAGGACCACAGGCAGAGGGTAGAGGGCTGGAGCTGACAAGGTTTAGCTGATCTGAAATAACACCTCATCTCCACCTCTACCTAGCAATTGGTAGTTGCTGAAGAAGGTGTAGGAGCCAAAGGACCAACCCCTGTCCTGACAACTAGAGAAGCAAGAAACTCCAGTCACTGAGGCACTCTCCTCTGATTCTTCCGTTTCCTCATGACAATGTGCTTGTGTAGTGTTCCTGCTTCCTCTCCTTTCCCATCCTTTCCCAGAAAAGAGTCCCAGGATGAGAGGGGGCTGATGTGTGGGAAGTGGCATGGCTTCTCTCAGGGGCCAAACATATGTGAGCAGAAGAATGAAATGTGGACAAAAGACTTCTGACATTTGTCTTCCCAATCCACTACCTCATGTAAAGGAGCCCTGCTTTCCCGGAAATGGCCAAGTATCTGCCTGGCCATTGGAAGTGATGAATGAATACCTTGGTTTGGTTTGATTTTTTTGCACCTACAGATTGCAAGCACAGCTTTTACCCATTAAATTATCTTCATTTCCACACACAAGTCCTCTCACTTTTACTTTTTGATTCTTTCCCCCATCACACTGGGGTGAGTGAACATCTCTGAAGGGTTTTGTTGTCAAATGGGGTTAAACCATGACAAACCTGAAAATTTACTTCTCTCTGCCAGCCTTCCTTACTCATTTTTGGCTTTTGAGACTCCTGAATGCTCTTTCCAATCCTGCCTTTAAACAATTTTCCCACTCAAATCTCTACTGCTGTCACTGCAAAAATGAGTTCTGCCATTGAGCCAACCCTGATTTTTTCTTCACCTGTATTAACTGTACACATATATATTCCTGGGTGTTTGAAAGGTTATGGTATGTGAATTTATTAAAACACTCTTCTGGCAATAATTTCTGCATGAGTAACAGACCACGAATCCTCAAATACAAAACAATATTTTCCTAAATACAGCAATTATAACGTGTTTACCAGTTGTCCTGGTTACAGGAGTAGGGTGCCAATTTAGGACTATGGGCGTGTAACCACATGCCCCTCTACTTCATTCCTAATGAACTGCTAATGGTGGAGCTGCCCTGTGCACACCAGACACCTCAGGCTACAGGCTGGGCATTCAATGAGATAAGTAAAAAGAGGCAACCCTGTAAGGCAGAGTAGTGTTTCTTTTTCTTCACACCTATGACTCAGCTGTGGTAACTCCCTCTGGGGAAGCAGCAACATAGTTACCCCCATTCTGAGGGGTCATCTCTGCTCTTGGGCCATAATGGACTCAATGACACCAGCAGAACAGGCAGGTGCAAGGAATTGGACCATCAAGGACTTCCAAATATCCCATGACTCACAGTATTACATCATTCCATTGTGAAACTCCCTGCCCTGGGGGAGGTACTGAGCATTCCCACCTGAACCTGAGCTATAAATCTGTGGATTTGGGGACTTAGAACAACACCACCACCAACTGATGGGTGCAGAGGAGGACCAGAACTTCCACAGGACCACTGCTTTTGACAAGACTGTGACCATCACTTCACCAGGACTGCAACCAATCCTTGATAGGACTGCGACCATCACTGATCAACAGTGTTGATCAACAGTGTGACAGTTGTACTCTGACTTTGTGGTTTCAAGCCAGTTCTCTGTGTATCATTGCATTTATTGTAATCTTTCTATTCAATTGTATCTCTGACCTGGAATCTTTCTTAAGGTAAATGAATGGGGTTCATTTCTCCTGCCAGTTTACTTCCAAACCCGTGCAACAGTTCTTCTCCAACTCTCTCAAAAACCAGGCTCTGGTTCTCAAACCACCTTTTTACTTACATCAATTACATTGTTTCTATGTATTGGTGTTATGTCTTAATAAAGTGTTTCATATTCTGAACAACTGACAACTGAAATACTATAAAAACCTACACTTTAAAGCTAGAAGAATTCATCCGTAACATGCACAATTCTTAACTGTGCCAAGCTGAAGTCAAGTTTGAGCTGGAAGTGTTTGGAAATATCCCCAAGTGATATTTCTCTCATCACATTTTCCAAGTAAATTTATCTTTCATTTCTGTTGTGGTTGCTGCTGCTCAGTTTTATTTATAAATCTTTGAAAATAGGAATTTATAATGAACACACAGTCAGTTTCTTAAATTAAAGCACCGAGGCACTAACAAGTAAGCACCACTATAATCAAGCTAATTAAAAGGCCACGTTAAGAATAGGAATCTGCATATGAAAAGGAAAATAATTTTCCTGATGGTAGTTTTACTATCCTCTTATATTTGCATGCACCCTGTAGAGTCTCAACATCATTTGAAGCTAAGCTACTTAAAGAAAAATCAGGCTTTTACACCTTAATCTCTTTAAACTAAAGCAATATTTCTGGTTTCGACCAACAGGTTCCGTGTTTTTCAAAGTTCATTCTTTGAAGAATTGAAATACTTTAATTTATCCGGAGCAGCAGATGCACAGCACACTTGGGGACAAATGAGATGAGTGAGCTGTGTACTGAATTTTTAATGATGTTTCCTTGGTAGAGACTTCAGAAAGCACTTTTGAAGACTACAATCTAACTCGATAATGAGCAGTTTTCTTTATTTCAAAACTATGTAAAAAGATTACTATGGGTTTCCATATTGAGAAGCTACTGCAGCACATTTTGATGTTAGCTTTTTTTTTTTCCCCATTGCCAGAAAGGTATAAAAGTGGGACAGGAAAGACACTAACAAAAACCAACATAAATTGCACACAAAACTTCTTTCCATACCCAATAAAAATCCTTTCTGTGACTAAGTTTTACGTAATACAATCCCTCTTTTGGTGACAACTTTTTCAAGCAGAAAAGACTATTTAGGATATGAAATATTTCAAGGAGCTCTTAAGTATGTGATGTAGACATAAATTCAGAGAGAAGGACATTGAGGTCACTTGGAGCTTAGCTGTTAAGGAGCATAAGACTCATACCTTAAGTAACATACTTTTTTACCGTTAGTTTTGCAATCTATCCTTACCATTCCAGTGCTAAATAAACATTAAAAACTCAAGAAGTCATTTCATAATCTTCAGTAAGACTGCTGTGGACTTGCAAGCTTACCATACATAGTGTCTGTCAATCATCACAACCTGTCTTAACTGTCCAGACAATGTTCTAGAGTTGGTAATAATCCTGTGACTCAAGAGAATTCATGCATTGTAGAGAACTGGTTAGTTAGCTGTGATTTACTTTATATTGTTTCTTTGACCACAGTCTGGTTTTTTGCTGGCTGTCTTTAAAAAGAAATCTGAACCAAAATTTTTCTGGAAGTTCACTATTACCTTATACATTGTGCAGATCTACAAGTATTTCCAAATGTGTCATTTCACTGCTCAATGAAAGGCTTCCATGAGAACTCAACACATCCTGTCATATCCCTGCATTTCTTTTGTGGTTTAAGTACACTTTAGTTGATTTCCAGCAAAATCAGACATAGAAAACCTTTTGTTGACAACAGTTAACCAATGAAATTTATAATAATCTTCCAGTCATTCAATTGTATTAAAGTAGTTTTTTCTATACCACAAAATCTTCCTCAAATGGAAATAAATAATTCATCTGGAAAATACAGTGCTGGCTTCCTGATATGGGAAAGAAGAAAATTTTCACTTATGTTTTCCAGACAATGACTTCACAGAATCACAAGCTTGGAAAAGACCTTTGAGATCATCAAGTCCAACCCAATTTCTAATACTTCAACCAAACCATGGCACCCAGTGCCACATCCAGTCTTTTTTTAAACACATCCAGGGATGGTGACTCCACCACCTCCCCAGGCAGACCATTCCAGTACTTTATCACCCTTTGTGTGAAAAACTTTTTGCTAACCAACCTGTATTTCCCTTGGTGCAGCTTAAGACTGTGACCTCTCATTCTGTCTGTTGCTACCTGGTGAAAGAGACCAACCCCCACCTGACCACAACCACCTTTCAGGAACTTGTAGAGAGTGATAAGGTCACCCCTGAGGCTCCTTTTCTCCAGGCTAAACACCCCCAGCTCCGTCAGTCGTTCCTCACAGGGCTTGTGTTCCCAGCCCCTCTCCAGCCTCGTTGCCCCCTCTGGATGTGCTCAAGCATCGCAATGCCCTTCCCAAACTGAGGAGCCAGAACTGGACAGTACATGTACTGTACATGCACATGTACACATACATGTACACATACACTGTACATGACAGTACAGCACTGCCTCACCAGTGCTGAGTACAGGGGAAGGGGGACCTCCCTGCTCCTGCTGCCCACAGTATTCCTGACACAGGCCAGAGTGCCACTGGCCTTCTTGGCCACCAGGGCACACTGCTGGCTC